>VWZX01007020.1:4427975-4452157 GCA_013399015.1 Galbula dea | reverse complement strand
ATTTTTTTTTTTTTTTTTTTTTTTTTTTTAAATTCACTGTGTAATTGTTTGCACATTTTGTTTTGTCCTGTTTAAAAGGCCCATTAAGGTTGAGTGTTGTGTACTTGCTCTTCCTCTGTATCCTAAGACTAGGAACAGACTGTTCCTGTTTATGATGACAAATAATGAAACAGTACCTGTCGGGAGCATAATTTATGGCCAATCCAGCTCATCTTTTTGAATTTATAGAAATTGTTTTGTAATAATGAAGTATTGATTGAATTAGATTGGATAATACCATTTCAGCAGCTTTCCAAAGTCATATACTGCAAGATGCATACAATAAATTTAACTCTTCTTTTGTTTAACTTTCAGAGTTCACAGAAAACACAGAAGCCTTGAAGACTAAAATGTCTGAACTTAGACTGTACTGTAACCTCCTTGTTCAGCAAGTGCATAAAACAAAGGAAGCCAGCATTTCTGGTGTGTCAGAAACAGAGGTAAAGACCATGTCTGTAAAGTCTTGAACATTGTGAACTCTTCTGGTTGGCCAATGTAGTATTCACCCACAGTTACTTAATATTGCACCCTCTTTCTGCAGAGAACCTGTGGGGAATAATGTACTCACACAACAGTTCTTGTGTAAATAGAGTAATACTGTATTGTTGCCAATAATTTTCCTTGTGTTGGGGTAGCAAGTAGCGAGATGAGATACGGTGCCTGTGATCTAGATAATAACATCTCTGTAGGTGGTCATGTGTATATAGTGAATCAAAAAAGCAAAATACTTTTTATGAAAAGATAACTTGAAAGAAGTGCACATTTGTCTGCTCCTGGGCCATGAACCTCCTGCTTAGCAGATCACTTCTGACAGAAGTTCAAGAGACAATGCAAACCACAAAAACGCAACATCCCTAGAAAGAACTGCCTGATTAACCTCACTTAAGTTAAAGTTCCTGACCAAGGAAGCCTCTTTTAAGAGTGGTCTCCTAATGGCAGTGATCAACCCTTGCTTTGAGAGACAAACATGTGAAAAGGGATATGTATCACTTGCCAGAGAAGGCAGTGTGCAGTGCCTCCCACTGAGAAGATGGGTCCTTAGATGCAGGACAGGCAGACAGAACACCGGAGGTTAATTATTTGTATGTCTAAACCATCTCTGTAAAGTTACCTGGTAAACTCTTTGTGGTGAATTAAGACAGTGTACAATGACTGAAGGCACTGTTAGAACTTGCAGCTCACAGATGTTGACAACAAACAAGTAATGTGTTTATCCAGCCCTCCTTTATTTTACTGGTATTTAACTTTGAAAGATTTATTGCTAGAAGTAGTTCAGCATCAATAATTGCACTTTGTAGAGGTGAAGAGTATGGTGGCAGCATGATACATCGTTCTGCCTGGTTTTCAATTACAGTAAATTTTTGCATGGGATTTCTGAAATTATTAGCTGCAGATCATTCTGGATCTATTTATTTATTTACTTTTCGTCTTGCCTGTCAATGGTATCTTCTGGTGTGCCATTATTGACTACATCAAGGCTTAGTATTTAATATGCTTTTAATAGAGAGGTAAGTAACTAAGAGGTATTGCTTTTAAAATGCAAGCATAATGAGCTTGTAGCAGGAGACCGACAAGAGTGGTAATGCTGTGAGGAGTCATAGCCCCGGTAATATGTGATACTTTCTCTGAGAAGCTGACACATTACATTTTAATTCATTTTTAACAGAAATCATGGCTAGTTATGAACTTTATAGAAATTAGTTTCACTACATTGATCTTCTGTGGTGAGTTCATGTCCTTCAATTGGTTTCTTCCCACAGAGTGAGATTGATATGGGAGCTCTCTTAAAATCAACCTGTGACACCTTCCTGAAGACTCTTGAAGAATGTATGCAGATTGCAAATACTGCCTTCACTTCTGAATTACTGCATCAGACCCCTCCTGGATCCCCACATTTAGCAGTTCTCAGAACGAACAAGGTAATGGCCAGTATGCTCTTCTCTTAGTCTTGGTATGGATGCTGCTGCAATCTTTTGTAAAGTAGCATTTGTAGAAGTAGGGAATGCATTTTTACCCATATATTATAGCTAGTAGTCCTCCACTGGGTATACTCTGCTATTTCTTATGATTTACAAGTGAGGTAGGGCCATTTTTTAACAAACAGTGACCAATCCCTTAACTTTTAATGATAAGTGAAAGTTATTAAGCATTAAGTTTCAGGGCCTTCTCCAGCTGCAGACTGTGGTGTTTCAAAATACTGTGGCTGTATGGCAAGGTGGTCCATTGTGGGAGCTCACAGCAATTACTACACTTCTAAGCTACTGCAGCATTGATCTATGGTAATACACCAACAGGAGCTGATGAGCTTATCTTTTTAATGACAAGGGCACTTTCTTGAGTCCTGACTGCACAATTACACGTGCAAAACTGGGGCATCTCTGGCAAACAGCAAATAAAGGTGTATGTAAGAAGGTAGATGCATCACTGCAACTGAGAAATGAGATTACTTCACCATACCTGGTATCTTGCCTCACATTTCTTCTGTTTTTCATAATTTTTTTCTTAAGTAAAGAAAAGATCATTGCAAAGAAAACTCACTACCTTGTTTGTGTCTTTTCCACATGCTGTATGGTGTCTTGCTTGGCACTTGCTAGCTAGCTTCTATAAGTCTCCCCCTTTCTTTTTCTTTTTTCTTATCAATATTTTAATGGTGTAATATTGTATCACTTTTTTGTGTTTGTATACTGCCTCTAGGTCAGAGAATTAGTAAGCATATGCTTAGCTTTTCGGCTTTTTTGCTGGGTCCAACTTGTGTTTAATAAAATGTGAAGTTTGAGAAGCATGATACAGTCATTTTCTTTAAAGAACATTCTCCCTCCTCACTTGTCTTTCAGATAAAGCACTCTGTCTTGTCCAGTCACACCTCAACGGAAAGGTATAATAAAAATCTTCACTGTCAATCTCCTTCTAATCTATTTTTGGTAGTGTCTGTTCTTTCCATGCTTTTACTCTAGTATTACTAGAACTGGATGGAGGCGGAATTGTATTGCTCTGAGCTCTGTCCTTGGAAGCAAGCGCAACAAAAGGGAGTTGGCTCACCCCACTTCATCTCACTGTGTCAGCTCTTTCCCCTTTATTTATTTTTATTATGACATTCTGATCAGTCATTGCCAGTTATCTCCCACTTCAGTGCTGTTTCCTGCATTTCAGGTTCAACTCTGTAAGCTCATTAAATGGTTGATGGAGAGCAGGCTATGGTTTGTAGATTGATGGTAAAGGTATATATTTTAAAGTCCTAATGAGCAGGTATTCTTTTAGCTATGATACCTGCCTGTGATTTTCTTTTTTGTAATCAATTGTATATTTTTATTATGTCTCTTTTTAATAGAAGTCATGGTAAATATATTCAAACTCTATAAAACTGAGGCTGAATCATTAGTCCCACTTGGTACAAAGAGCTGCCTGGTTCCTTGTCTATTGTTTTAAACAAATTCCTTTTCTAAGAGCAGCCTGTGACAACCTATAATTTCTGTCAACTGTTTTTCTTTTATTGTTACTTATGTGTTTTCACAAGTAACAAGGAATAAGCTTACTTACCAAGCAATGTTTTATACACAGACCATTATTCTTTCCCTTTCTTCAGGCAGGTGGAGTTGAACCCGTGTGAAAATGGCTCTGTAAAAGCAGAAATCAACCGTCAAGAGCAAACCCTTATTAAAAATACAGAATGTTTAAACTTGGAAACAAATGAGGAGAGCAGTGCTGTTTCTGTGGAAGATCACATAGCAGAGGATTTGGCAGGTAAATATATGCACCATCTTTTATTCAGAATTGTTACTCTTTATGTGTAAGTGGAGGGAGGTGTTAGGCTGCCTGTGAGAGTGCTGATACCTTACTTCCCAGGAGAGGCAATGTCAGTGTATTTTAGTCTGATATCTGGCCGTTGTCAAGTCTTCCCAGCATAGTGCCTGCCCTTGTTGATAGCTACCTTGGGACTGAATGGGGAAGGAAATTAAAAATTCTTTTTTGGGGGTCAGGTGGAGGCCCCACTAGATGCTGATTGACGTGCGTAACAATACAGCCTGGCAGAGCTTGGGTTGTTCTTGCACGTTGACACGTTGACACGTTATTCCCAGAGGTCTTCCGCTGAGGATGCTGGTGCCTCTGCTAGTATGTAGGGCTGCAGTGTCAGAAGCAGGATGCTGAAGCTTTGTGTGCTTGTCTGGAAGGGTTGACCTTGTAGTCATTCTTGATTGCTGTGACAAATCTTTATGGAAAGTTAATGCTTTTTCTGCAGCTAAGACTGTGTTAGAAAGCACCTTATTTCTTCTGTTGACTTAGTGAATGAAGCATGGTCAGTGATGACTGAGGCCTTTTCTTTTCTGCCCTGAGGAGAATGGCTGAGGTTTCATAGCTGTTACCAGTTGCAAGTGGTTCTTTTTTAACCCAGCTCTGGGCTTATTCAGTGGTTCTTTTTTTCTGGGGAACTTTAAAAGTATTCATACAAATTGAGAACATAGCAGGCTTTGATTTCATAGCAGTAATCATATAAGCAGCCAGTTTACTAACTTATCAGGAGGAGCACACAAGTCACTACTATTCTTTTGCTTTTGACAATGCACTGTGCCGCTGTATCAGAGCTGGGGAAGTTACAGCCATGTGGGAAGTGATCTTTCTTTCAAAGAGATGAGTCTGCTCCCTGCTGCACACAATTGCTTCTTCACTTCTCTTGTAAGGCTGTCCTCGTTGAGGATGTGTGGCCTTAACTGTATTGGAGCCTGGTGCTTGGTCTATCTGATAAAAAGAAGTGAGGGATGGTACTGGTTGAACTGTGGTCTGAATACCCAACAGACCTGTAGTGAGAGTCATGGTGCTGGCAGGGAAAACTTTTAAATTTGCATAGTCAGCAAGTGTCTTCCTCCAAATAGAAAGCATATTAATAAACAGGAACAGCAGTATGGGTACATGACTGTTTTCTTTTTCTGTTCTTGTTTTTCTTCTGTTTCCTGTAAATGTAAGGCATTGAAGAAGATGGAGAGAACAAGCAGCAAGCTGTAGAGAGCTGTGGTGCCTACAAGTCGCTGCAGTCAGAAACGAATTCTTTAAGTGGATTGACTCTGTGTGAGGAAGACAGAAAAGAAAATGATTCTCCTACCTTCTTCAGTGTCATGAGCAATAGGTAGTACAGATTTCAATTAGAAGGATTATTGAAACTTTGTTAAGCCTTTAATTGACCCATTTTTAAGACTCTTCTGTCTGTAAAGCTTTATTTGCTGAGGCTATTTAACAAGACTGCATGTGGCATAATAATTGAAGAAGATATTCTTTGTAGAATTAGCTGTACAGAGTAGAGTGGGAGATTTTTTTCTTGTTTGTAATTGCAGGCCTTGCTTGCACACCATCAAATGTGTATTTTCTGCAGACATTTACTTTAACCTAGTGAAACAAAAGCCATATTGGTAGTTCCATGTCTATACATTTTACCTCTAAATGAAATGTGCATGAAATGTGATTTTGCTTTTAGAAGTTGCACAAAAGATGTTGTTAAGGTACCAATTATTTCTGCTTGTCCTGGACACCAGATTCAGTGATATTGAGCTTCGTGATGAGGAGGGCATACCAACAGAAGAGTTTCTGGAGTCATGTTATGCGATTGTGCCTGTTTTGGGTAAGCACCTCCTTCTTTTCCTTCTTTTCCTTTGACTCCTTTTGACTGCTGCCATCTGCAAGAAGAGGTGGAGCAGTTGGTTTGGTGAATTAATTTCTTTGATAAAGTGATATAGTAGAAACAGTTCCTGTCAGTAGAATCAATTTAATTGGTACCAGAAGATGTTTCTTACTTCTTTGCTTTATAGAAGATCCACTTTCATTTAGATGGGGCACATGTATAAGCTGTATGGAACTCTATGGGTCTATCCGGAACAGCCATTTCTTCCCCTCAAAAGAGCAGTGTGGCTGCCTTACGTGTCCAGTAATGCTGACAGCACACCATCAGCTGTACTGTCTGTTTGATTTTTCCAAAGTCTTCTATGTTCAGCTAGTGCAGCCCCTCACCTGCTTGGCCCCAGCATCTTGCAGTGGATATGTGGACCCTGTGAGCATACACCCTTTTGAAGACTTCCAAACTGTAGGTCAACGTATTTTAACACTTGTACCAAATGGGGTGGGTTGGTTCTACACCAAAGAAAGACTTTGATTTAATTTGGCATTCACCTGCCTTTTAGAAGGATTGTTAAGAGTGTAAATGAAATTAATTGTTACTAAGACATGAGGACTGGAAAACCCCACAATTTTAAAATGTGACCTTTTTTTTTTTTTTCTAGACAAGCTGGGACCAACTGTTTTTGCTCCTGTTAAAATGGATTTTGTAGGTAACATTAAGGTAACACCTTACTTCTACAACTGTTTTGGGTTCGTTTGTTTGGGGTTTTTTAAACAATAATTTATTTTACACACTAAAGCTAAAGAATCTTTGTTGTAGGAGCCAGTATTGGAAGGCTATTCAATATTTGATGATGTTACCATCTGCCAAATCAGAATGCTGAAATGCCCCTGATTCTGTTCTTTACAGTACATGCTGTGTTTAATAAATCCAGTTGTTGTGTGCCAACTTACAAAATACTTGATTGACTGCCAAGTATAACATCTGTTACACCTAGTGAATATGACTGATTCAGAGCTGAATAGGTTGCAAGTCGTGATGGTAGTAATATTGACTTTAGACGGTAAAACAAAGGGCAGAGGGTTAAAACACTCCTTTCCTCAGTCAAGTAGGAGGAAGTTAGTGCATGAAGAAGCATTTTCTCAACAAGTTGGGGCAGACCCTGCAGCCTTGGTTCTTGTTCTGGAATTTCTTCTAGCTCCAAGTCTGAAAAAGTTTGAAGTGCTGCTTATGTGACAGGATATATTCATAGCAAGACTTTTCTTTTAAGAAAAATATATCTTCTGAATGTGTGATAAGGAACAGTGCATGCATCAGATTTGTTCAATGCAAAGACTAGGTATTCACTATCTTACTGAAGGTAGCCACTGAAAGATAGAAAATGGCAAGAGAGAAGAATGCTATTTAGAGGACTAAAACCTTGAATATTTATTGTCAAATAATAGGCAGCTACTCCTTTATTCATAGGTCTACAAGAAGACTCTGTTTATCTGGCCCTTATATATTTTCTCTCTTGTTTTTTTGTGAGGATTTGTGTATAGCAAACTTGGGAATAAATTAAAAAGCTTAAGCATGTTGATGACTGCTAAGTGTAACTGAAAATGTGGAGCTTGGCAGTTGTCAGAAGGTAATCTTGCTTGCACTTGAAGCTTGGGGCAAGTGGGGCTTTGCATGGAATGCAGATTTAGTTAACTCCTTTCCACTTATGTGGAGAATGCCATGTGAACCTGAAACATGTTGTCAGATAGAAATGGTAGGTTCCATGTAAATCTTTGACTAAGATGCTTTTATTTGGTTTGCATTAGGCAGATGGCTGGCCAGATATGTCTGAGATAGTCCCCTGGGAAGGTGTGCCTAGTGTGGCAGGGCAGCCATGCCGTGGGAAGTTTATGACATGGTTGGGGACTTGTGGTGTTCCTTTGCCGGGATGAGACCTGGTGAATAGGTGGTATTTATAGGATAGACCACTGTTTTGTCTTAAAAGCCTAAAGCTTTTCCTCTTGTTTATTCTCCAGAAAATAAACCAGAAATTTATAACCAACAAAGAAGAGTTTGATACCCTTCAGAAGATAGTGCTCCATGAAGTGAGCGCAGGTGTAGCACAAGTTAGAAACTCTGCTACAGAGGCTCTCCTGTGGCTGAAAAGGTAACAGCCTTGTATCTACTTACACTATGAGCTAAGGTGCAATAAGGGGCCTTTGATCAGCGCAAGCTTATGTAAATGGAGCAAGCTAGTTACTTTCCACAGGCTCCATCAATCCGAACTGGCTAGGTGTGAGATCAGTGAGCTATCTGTGGTTGTATCACTCCAACTTTGCTGAAAGACCTGAAAAAGCCATTACAGGCAACCTTTTTTCCCCATAAAAGTGAAGTTACAGTGAATGACTGATCCTGTAGGGCCACATCAGGCAGGTGATCTTAGGCTACAGCAGAAATGTTTTAGCAAAGTGTTTTACCTTGGGGTGGTAGAGAGGCTGGAGGAGGTGGCTGCATTTTTTGTTTCAAATAGAAAAGGACACCTG
The DNA here is from genome assembly GCA_013399015.1 of Galbula dea. Lineage (NCBI taxonomy): Eukaryota > Metazoa > Chordata > Aves > Piciformes > Galbulidae > Galbula > Galbula dea. The sequence goes on along the minus strand of VWZX01007020.1, from coordinate 4,443,994 downwards.
AATTCTGAGTTTTGTTGCACTTCTGAGTTGTATTGCAACTTTGGGAGGTTTGTTATACTTCAGGTTACTTTGTTATAAACATAGTTTCTTTTTCTTTGGTGGTTTTATCCTTATAGAGGCTTGAAGTTCCTGAAAGGGTTTTTGACAGAAGTGAAGAATGGGGAAAAGAATATCCAAACAGCTCTAAGTAAGTGCCATTTACTTATTCTTTGTATACTTCTGTATTGACATACTTGGCTATTTTCCTCCTCATTTAGAACCTGTATTTTCTTTTCTTCAGTGACTAATGATGCAGGTAATCTCCAAGACATAACTTTTTTTGAAAATCACAGGTTTTGAAAATGTCTTCAGGCAAGTTACTAGATAACTGGTCAATTTTTATTTTAATAGCAGATAAAGATTCCTTTAATTGGCATACTTTTGACAGGGGAGAGTCATATCTTAGGAAAAAAAGTGCTTTATCTCATTCCATTTTCTTTATTGCTTTGCAGGAAGATTACTCCCAAATTTATAGTTGCTATTGTGTTGGGTTTTTTGTTCCTTATGAGAATGGCCATCACTCCTTGAAATCACCTCTGACAGCATGGCTGTAGGTTGCCTGTATCAGTAAGAAGGGAGCTAGGAACAGAAAAGAAGGGGTTTTATCCAAGTACACAGTTTATGACACTTACTAAGTCAGGCTAGTGCACACAGCAAATATAAAACAAAATACAAACCCCTCTTAGACTTGGTTATTCCAGAGTAAGACTCTTGCTATTTGTGTGTAGTCTAGTGTTATGATAATCCTTTAAAACAGCTTTTTAAAAAGCTTTTCTGTTTAGCTTCTTTAAACAGCTGAGCAGTCAGCCTATAGGATTAGTGAAAAGAACTACTACACCAAAATATGTAAGCAGCTTTTGGAAGTGGGGCTGTAACTACACTGCTACCATGTGTGGGCGTTAAACACCATGAAAAGTCAAGGCACTTATTTGACCTTTTGAGTCTGAAGGCTTCAGCAGTGAACTGCAACTGTATTTGCAGCAGAGCAATACTGCTGTTTTCTTCTCAGTTCTTTATTCCCTTTCTCCCCATGAAAAGCTCTTTCATATCTCTGTCACCACTGCAGCTTTGGTTTACTGTTGGAGTCTGTAATTTAGGAATTACTGTATTATTTGAATCTGAAGTAAACAGTATATTTTCTCTTTCTACAACCTCAAATATCAAGCTAATGAAAAGAAAATAAGAAATGGGATATCCACAACTTCTTATGATCTGCTGAACAAGAAGTTAGCATGACTTTCTAAATGGACTTGTCTTTAGTTGGGATTGAAATGTAAGCTAACTTGCAACTTCCAGTGCTTTTAATGTCTCCTGTGTTTGCTGCTAAGACAGAAAATAGACTTGTCAGTCCTGTTTACTACACAATACTCTTTCTTCTTATTTCCTTGCTCATGTTACTGTATGCTTTTCTCACATTCTCACTCCTCTGTAAAGATAGAAAAGCTGCATTCCCCAGTTGTTAAAGTGACAGCTGAGGAGTACTTCATATGACAGCAAAACTTGTGGCTCTATTTTACTGACTTTTTACACTCCTCTAGTAATAACTGTCTTCAGTCTTTTGAGCAAATATCCTAAAGCAGCAAAATTTAGAGGTTCAGTTTCTTCAAGGTAAACAGCTCAGGAAAGTATAATACAATGTCAGATACTTAAAAATTCAACTGAAGGACAAGGATGTAAAATTACAACAGTGATAAAACAAAACAGGGAAAATATGGCTTGAAGATGTTTGGCTTTTTATATACAAAACTGTGTATATGAAAGTGGAGCTGTCTAGGAGCATAACAATGGCCTTCATCAAAGGCTACATTCAAGGACACTCACAGGAGAAATCCTGAGGATTATCTTAAAAAAGGTCCATTGCTTTCTGTTGCAGTGATCCTCAAAACTTGACCCTTGGATATAAAGTGGGAGTTCTTAGTTAATGCCTGAGCTACCCACCTCGATTGAGGCCGGCTAACATCAGCTTGCAGGATTGTTTCACCCCATGTGTTACTTTGCAAGTGTTAGTTGTGAAGCACACCTAGTCAAATAAAAATTATGTTTGCCTTCCTGACTGTTGAAGACTTACTTGCTGTGGATGAATTGAAGGAGACTTGACAGCAGAGCTGAGACCCCAGTGCAGAAATCCCCAATCTGTCATCTCCTTTCAGTCATAACTTTGGTGCTTAGAAACAGCCATTATTTGCAGCCAGTAGGAAGAATATATCCTTAAATAGTAATTTCTAAGCTCCACATTCTGTTTGTGATGCAAACTTAAAACTGTATCTCATGGGGTGTTGTTTGTTTGTTTGTTTTGACTTTAAGACAATGCTTATGGAAAGACATTACGGCAGCACCATGGTTGGGTTGTCCGCGGGGTCTTTGCAGTAAGTATTTATCTTGGTTGCTGATAGAGCTGGCAGTCTTGTTCATGTGTTCTTTTGTGGTGTGTAATTAATCAACTACATTAAAATTATAAGGATTAAAGTGAATAGATTCCTTTGTCAGACCTTATTTTCCAGGTGAAGATTGTGGTTATCACCATGTTTAGTATAGGGCTTTCAGGGTGGAACCTGCTTTCTGGAGCCCAAACTGATGGGTCATGCTTGCAGGCACAGTTTTTTCATTATATGTTTTTCAGCACAGTCTTGCAGGGCTATTAAATGAATAAATGAGGGGGTTAGGTTGCTTTTTGAGGACTGATCTGTCTTTGAATGTGAGCCCTCAGGAATGATTAGTGTATAATGGGTCAGGGTGTTGAAGCAGAATATATTGGCTAGAGAACTGGTTTATTTTTTGTCCAGTCTGGCAGCTCCCCCTCGTGTCTGTCGCTGGAAATGATCACTGAAATTGCAAAAGGAAAAGAAAAGCCTCATCTGGGCAATCATGACAGAGATTTTGACTGGAAGAATCAGAAATGTTGGGGAGAGCTTTCTAAAGAGCATTTTGAGAATGGGACTTCAGTGCTAAAGTGTGTGACACTGGGTTAGGAACTCCCCTAAAACCTGTACTTTATTTGGGGTTTGTATTATTTTCTAATGTATACTATTTATTTGTGTAAAATATGATATACAGACAATTTCTAAAAATCAAGCCACTCTGAAGATGTTTTAAGCTGGGGAACTACACAGAGATAACAAAAGAATAAAGAACATGTTAGCCTCCCTCCCAGTTAAAAATCTTAACCTATGTCCATACTCATAAATGCATTAAAGCTATGCAGTCTAAGTAGAAAGAGGGTTGTCTGAGAAGTTTTTCATTACTTTAGTTTGGTTTCTTTTCCTGTTCTGTTTTGCAAATCTGAAAGTTTTGATTCCTCTCACAGTTAGCTTTAAGGGCAGCTCCAACGTATGAAGACTTCGTGGCAGCTCTGTCTGTAGAGGAATGTCATCCTCATGAAGAAACATTTTACAAAGGAATGCAGAGGGACCTCAACATTTACCTACCAGCCATGGAAAAGCAGCTAAATATCTTGGACACTCTCTATGAAGTACATGGTTTGGAGTCAGATGAGGTGGTATGACAACAGCAAGACTGTGTCTTAAAACTTCAGGGACTGTTAACAAAGATCTATTTTGTTTTGAGGTTTTTTGGCCATCATTTCTGTTCATTGTATCTTTTCAGGTGAGAAGGGTGTTGTGTTTTAGGGAAAGGGCACATATGATTTCTATTTTTTGTTATGCTTGTTTTGTGTGTAAATGCAGAGGTACTGCTTCTCTTTGGGTCATAACTGTGTCTTTGATGAATGTTTTTTGAGTGTTTCTCTCCTGCCTGTGTACATCATCTTCTCTTCACCTCATAAAAGTGTACCTTAGGAGAGAACCACATGTGCAGTGGATCTGCTGGTATGACAACATGGTGCCCAGGCGGGCACTGCTGGCTCTGACTCTTCCCATGCTCTGTGCCCGCTCCCTGCAATGGTGTAGGAGGCCAGAGGTAGTGAGAGTGATTGTTACCCTGGTAACAGAGGAGAAGAGCAGCTAAATACCAGTTTACAAGGCACACAATAAGTTTGTCCCTCAGTTTGGTTTGAAGCTTTTTAATGCAGCACCTCCCCAAATGTTAAAACAATCTTCACCACAGGCATGTGTGGCTGGTGTGGTGGTCTGAGTTTCCCCAGGAATCAGTCTTTGAAACAGGGTGTTGTGTTCCCTGACCAGCTCCCAGTATGCGCCATGGTCTCCCTATCAGCCTCTGCCAGTGGACCACAAGACTGGCAGAGTCCAGCTAATGTCAGTAGTATTTCACACAAGCAATTGAAGAACATTTCTGTCATCCTGGTTTATTAAGGTTTTGGTGGATATTTCTACTTTGGATTTAGGATTTTCTTAAATCAAATCCACAGAAAATCATAATTTTGCTTTTAAATCAAATATAGCTTGCAGTTGAAAAAGCATATTTCATAAAGTCCTTCCTATGCTGCCATTATGGTCAGAGTCTTCATGAAAATGGACCTGAAATGAGTAAAGCCTAGGGGAAGCTAGAATTTTTCATAGAGCCATTACATGTTGGGCCAATTCCAAACCTTAAAACCTGAAATGTAGAGGTGACTGGAAATTATGATAGTAAGATTTGCCCTTTTCCCCATTTTGCTGATACAGATAAAAATCTGCTCCATAACACTGATGCTATTCAAAATAATAAAGAAGTCCTTAAAGCTAGTCATGTGGTTAAGGACAAAATTCCTAGCTTGTGTTGATGAGTAGAAGGCTGTCTGTGAATTACAGACTGCCCATTCAAGGCATAAGCAAGGCTGTCAGTGGTGACCTAGGGCTTCAGATGGCTTTGTGTAAAGAGTTGAGTCTAAGTCATGTAGGAGGAGAGAAGATTGTGCTAAGTACTTAGAATTAGTAAATCATCATAAATATAGAAAAATGCAGTGTTGCCATACTCACAGGAGAAGTACTGCCATTTTCTAGGCTAAAAATTGTGTTGTCAGTAAAATGAATGTACTGCAGGCCTACCACCCTGCATCACTCTGGGACAGGAGCCTCTCTGCACAGCAAATACTTGATCCTTTCTAAAGAGCCTAGCATTGTGAGCTTTAAGAAAAGCATATGATGCTTGAAGAAAAGACCAAACATCACATTTGGTGTATAAGATACTAGGACTCTAATTAGGCATTTAAATAGTGTGACTTCTTTGTTCCTGTCATCTTCTCTGAGTTGTGCCTCTTTGTAGTTCCTACATACTCCAAGAGGAGTCAGAAGGATGTGGAGGTTTTGGAGATTTTTGATTTTTTTGTGTTGTGGATTTTTTCTTTTTTTATTTTTTCCTTAATTTAAGTAGTAAATATTAATGTTTGAGTACAATGTCAAAACTTTTGATGAAAGCTCCATTCAATTACTCCACTAATTGTGGTGCTAAAAATGAAGCAGAGAGCTTTTGAGATTCTTCTATCTGCTGCTTCTAAGCGTGAATGCAAAGAAACCACCCCTGTACTAGAACAACCAACTCTCCATCCTGCATGGTTTCCTCAAGGTTTTCAGCTATTATGTTGGAAACTTTACTGTAATAGGTTTTAGCTGTATGCTCAGGAAAGATAATGGACACCTCATTTCCACAAAATATCAGCTGGAGCAGGGCGAGAGCAAAACAACATACCTCCTCTCTAGAAATTAACTGTCAGATCATGATGAAAATTAACTTCCCTTTTTGCTCTACAGTACCGAGAAAGTATATTCAGCACTTAGTCTTGGAGGTATTTTTGGGTTTTCCATTTGTTTGGTTTGGGTTTTTTTAACTAGCAGGAGAACCACTAGTTTGCTAATAGGGCATCAGACCCAGTGCTTGATGCAGAAAGTCAGGAGGCTTTAGTTCAGAGGCAGAGAGCCTAACAGCTTCACTGAGCCATTAGCTTCAGCAATTACTAACTTCTACCATTCGTTTTTCTTCTACCACATAGAGAGTAGTTCACATTGCATATCCTCTAATCAGTATGGCATCCTGCCTCAGAGCAAGCTTTCTCATCTTGCTCTTCTATGTAAAGTTGGTCTTTTTGAACTCTGGAATTAGTGCTTGAGAACATTTTAGGGGACCATGGCTTCAGGAGACCCCTCTGTGCTTGTGATTACAGAATCACAGAATATTAGGAGTTGGAGGGGACCTCGAAAGATCATCTAGTCCAACCCCCATGCCACAGCAGGATTCCCTAGACCAAGTCACACAGAAGCGCATCCAGATGGGTTTTGAATACCTCCATAGAAGGAGACTCCACAACCTCTCTGGGCAGTCTGTTCCAGTGCTCTGTCACGGGACTTGTAGAGAAGGAACTGAGTAAGGTCTCCTTGCCTTCAAAACTTGTACTTCACCATGCACCTTTGCTTCACCATGACTCTTGCAGGGTGTTGAGCACTTCTGAGACTTATGAATGCTCTGAGAAAGAAACCTGTGCAGCATGTTGCAAAGATGAACTCCAAGTTATACCTCTAAGGATTCAATAGATTAGATGACCAAGTGGAAACAAATACACTGCTAGATAATTCACTTTCTTTTCCTGTTATGTCAGTTTGGCAAGCAGAGAGGATTGCTTTTGAATTTAATAATTGTAAACAACAAGCAACTAACTTCGGGCCCTCAAATTTAGAATTGGAGAGAAGGCTGGTGTTTTATGTTTGATTTGTTGGGTCGTTCTGTTTGGTTTTTTTAATGGCTGAATTGATAACAGCTGACCCACATACTGATGGGAGGTCCATGTGACTCTCAGATAACAGCACCCTTGCTCTGTATACTTTACATGAACTGCTTTGGTTTCTTAAACCACACTAGTCTAAAGTTTTGCATTTCTTTCCTTTAGAAATGCTTTTGGTTGTTTCCTTCAATGTCTAACAGTTGCATATTCTCAGGGATTTTACTTAGCCATGGCAAAATAAGAGTAATCATGCCTTGCCTTAGGGGAGTGAGGCTGCTTTTTGTGAAATTAGTATAGCTGAGTGTAGAAGCCTGATACAGTAGATGACGCTGAGTGTCTATCTGGCATGCATCTTTGCTGAAACACGGTAAATCCCAAAGCAATCCAACAGAAGTGCTGTCTAGTACTGAGTAATGGCAGTCAGCATATTTGAATAGAGATCATACACACGTCTTTGTAATATAGTACTATTGGCATTAGAGCAGAGCTCCCAACTAATTTCAGTCAAGTCCTGCTTAGCAATGGGAGGCTTTTATTTATTTTATTTATTTTGTTGTTATTTTTTTAAAACAGTGTTCTAGAGCACCCTCTGATATTTTAACACGCCATACTCAGTTGCATATTGAAGTTCTGTGACTTTACAGTTGTATAATATGAACTGCATACTCAAGTGCTTTAGTGTAAACTTAAGGAGTCATCGAAACATTCCATCTTGACACTGTTGTAATATGGGTCTCCCTTTAACAGATGCACTTAAAGTTAAGGGCCATATACCTTACACTTACTTTTTGTAAAGCATCATCAGGATTTAGGTTACAGCTGTTTGCTTCAAAAATGTTTCATGGTTTGAAAAACGTTGCTCAGTTGGCTGGACATGTTAAAAAATGCACTCAGACTGTGCTTCTCTCACTGGGAATAACTGAATTCATGCCTCTTTGCTACCTTCTGTAGTCCCTTGGTGAACAAACCCTGCAAACTACTGTATGCTCCAAGCAATATAAAATCACCCTTGTGCAGAAGGGCTGTCATGCACACTTAGTGGCTCAGACCAAACCTAGACAGTAGCTGATCCTGCCCATAGTTCAGACAAGGATTTAAGCACTTGCTTAGAAGTTAGAACAGACATATGCTTCACTGAAAGACTTGTTCACTGTCCAACTGGCATGCAGTTCAAAATGTGGTCTTTGGCTATCATTTTTAATATCCCTTTCTTGGTTCAGGATTTCTCCCCCCAAATACTCCAGATCTGCTAAAGGTGGATTTTTATTTTTTTTAATATATGAAACTTCCTTGTTTTCATATCCTGATTTCTGCTTAACACTAAGTTTGTTTATTTGCATTGCACTATTCAGGGATTCCAAAACCTAATTCCTTTATTTAAAGCCATCTTAAAAGTTTGAGATTTATGTCTATTTGAAACTAAACAAGTAAATTGCATTCCAGAGTGCAGTGACAGCTGAAAACCAAAGTAGCTTGCTTTTGTTCTTTCCTTTCTTGTTTTCCTTTTTCAAGCCAATTTTGGGTTGATACATTTTATCAATGTCCAGCTGAGCTTGCTACAAGCCGTACTTATACATACATTACATACATGCTGAAATACACTTAAAGATGAAGAGAAGGTATATTGCCTCATACTTTAAATTTACTTAATTCTAAGGGCATGTTTATGCCCCAAGAATACTTTGGAGTTTCCAGTCTGCATCATCTCTCAAATCATACAGCATCTGTTATCTTTTGGAGCATTGTTAAGACCTTAGCCAGACTTTTATATTATTTCATTATAATAAAATTATTTTAAATAAGCATGTTTTAAAATCTTGTTTTCTCCTTGCATGGATTTTGTTTTTTTCATTACAATGGAAGGCCTAAACTGCTTTTCAGGACTGCATCTGTTCTACATACTGTGTGAACAGTTGAAAACAGTATGTTTCTGATTCACAGAAACTACCTGTATGTATCTTTGTATGAAGAATGTTAACACACCTGGAGCCCGCTTTGGTTACAAGAATAAAAACTGTCTGGCATATGATTGTGGGTCCTTGGCCAGTGTAAATATGTGAAGGTTGTAGTTACAAAAACCAGCCTGGCAATGTGAAAGGAATTTGTATTTTTAAAGGGCATATGTTGTTCTTCTTTTGCCTGAACTTGAATCTCTTCCGTAGGGATTTCAGTGACTACAGAAACTCCTCTGTGGTCATCTTGAGATGCAGATGAAGACTAGTTAAATGGCAACATTCAGGTGGAAATCTGTGAAGTGGTGAAGGAGTTTTTCTCAGCTAGAGGAGAGCAGATGATACTGAGCCTCTGCCTGTGCCTGACCAGCCTTATGGTAGGAGGGAGGATGCATGTATCCTTCTGCAGCAACTGCAGCACTGCTGAGCTGGAGCTGGCTGTCTTCTGTGGGATATAGGAGACTGAACACTTCTAATTGTGGTAGCTCCCAGAGCATCAGCTCTGCAGAGGCTGAGAGCTGCTTTTGCTTCAGCAAGGGCTAAGCTCTGGCAGGAGTTCCACGCTATCTCCCTCCAAATCCCTGCAGGATCCCTTTGTCTCACCTTCTGGCACTGAGCTGCTGGATAGCTGGTATCTTGGTGATGGACACATAGTTTAGAAGGCCTTCCAGGGCAGAGATCACATTCCTCTTTTGCCAGTCCAGTGTTTTGTTCATCTTCTCTCCCTACAGAAATGAGCAAGTTATCAGTTGTTTAGACTCTGGCAGTTCCAACTAAGTAACACAGTTGTCTCACTAATGCTTTTAGAGGTCCCACTAAGATGCTGTCTTGACCCTGTTCTTTGGGCATGTGGAAATAACTTGGCATGTGCATGAGCCTGGCTGCCTCTGACATGAGCTGTCATTGCAGTTACAGCACAGATTGCTTTGGTGGCTCTCCTGAAGTGGCAGCTGTGCCAAGACAACTGAGATCACTTCACTGTATTACCTGGTAGCTCCTCTGAAGCTGTGCTGTTACAGGTGGTTAGATGTGGCTGCTGCTGGAGCAGAGCTCTGCTCTAGTCAGAGCTGACACTTCTGGTGTTGGTATCTATACTGTTCTATGCTACGTTAGACAACTGTAGCTCTTCACACCAAAACAGTGAGGATGTCCCGCAGAGACAGACATTAGAAGCCATGGAATCTAACTTCATGCAGATGCAGTGTTAGAATGAACTGTTTCCTTCTCTTGTTTGAAATCACAATGTGGTGTTCTGGCAAGAAAATGAAGTTTCAGCTTTCCATCCAGGCATGCAATAAACAAATTGAACAAATGTCCATTTTCACCAGAGAACTAGCAACTTGCTGCAACCATGCAGGTAACTTCCTTCCATTGACAGTTTTGGGCTGGAGGAGGGACATGATGGGGTACATCATGCATTCTAGTGTCCATGGACCTGCCCCATAACTGTCAGTACTTTGGCAGAACCCACAAGATCAATACCCAGCTTCTAAGCAGCAGCTGCAATATTTATTTGTCAACCAGCACTGCAGTGTCCTATTAGAGCTGAAACATGTCCACAAGCAAAGGAGAGCAGAACGTGGTGACTGTGGCAAGGAGGTCTGTAGCTGTGCAGAGAGGCTAAGCTTCATCTTTTACCAGCCTTTATTACTTTGCTGGTATTTTGGCTTTCAAGGTCTGGTAAATTTTCTCCAGGATGTTTTGCTGTTTACCCACTGCTTTAGCAAAGTGTCACCATTAGTGCAGGAGTTTTGTCTGCAGCAGGAGGAGCTAAAATTGGTGATACTCGTGTTCTTCCAGAGCTGTCAATCAAGGAGTCACTGAGATGCTGCTTCCCTGTCGGGGCCCCCAACAGGTCCTGGTGCCAACCAGCAGCATTTGGCTGCTTTCTAAGTGTACACCTCACTGCTTTCAGCAAGATGCACTTAGTGCGTGGCCTGTACAAAGTCGTGCAGCAATGCCAAAAAGAGAACAGCTCACTGTTTTCTCGAAGTCAAACAGACCTGAGACTTCAAAATGCATTTTGCATCAATATGTCTTCATACCAGGGCTCCTGCTCCAGCTATGGCTTTCTGCCAAAATAATTTCCAATCTATTTAGCATCTGTTTCCAGTGTTGGTATTGCCAGCTCATCTGTAGTCTTCAGAAACCAGACGTGCCTCACATAGTTTCCTATAGGTCATAGTTTTCCACTTGCTTTCTTGCTTAGCAGCTGGTACTCAGCCTCCTTTCCAGAGGAAGCTGTGTGCTGTGCAGTGTCTGCTGCATTGCCACCGCCCACAGTCTTCCTAACGTGACATTTAAGCCATGTTCTCAGGTATTCGACACTCACCAAGCCCAATGCTCCACATCCCACACATTGAGTGGACACCAGCTTTCCCCAAACCAACAAGAAACTTTGCCTTAGGGGCAGGACACACCTGTGTGTGCAGCAGGGTGCTGCAGATGTCTCTGTGAAAACTGTGCCCTTCCAAGCGCTGTGCTGTCTGGGAGAGCCTTCTTGCCAAAACCATCGTAGGAAAACCTACAGGACGTTATTATTCATGAATTAATGGGACAGTGTGGAGAAAAGAAAGAATATTTAACATCTTTAGATTAACATAATGGCCTCAGACAGATTAAGTCAGAGCCTGCTGACCCCAGGCACCAACACGTACAGCTCCTCAGCTTTATTTAGAAGCTATAATCCTGCAGCATTTCACACTAGATCTTGTCTTGCTCAAAAAGTGCTGGCACAGAGCAAGCCTCTCTGCCCTTCACTGTGCCCCCCAAGACCGGTGAGATTACCAGCTTTACTCCACTGGTCGGTCCCACACTGCTACTTTGGGGTTACTGCTGGGTTTGACAACTAATCAACTAATCTCTGATCAACAGACAGTGAAACAGTTAGCTTGTCACTATGGCCACCAGGTGGTTTATCTGAATGCACTGGAGCATCACGGCTTAAATCTGGCTTTTTATTGTAATTCACAACCAGCCTCCCTATGGGTTTTGACCCATACCATACACATTTCAGCATGACAATTCTGGATAGTTCAGTTGTCTTAACTATTCTCTATTCCTTATTTCAGTCATCCTCCCCTTTAAATCTGGTAACAACTCGAAACCTAAGCAATCCTCAATATTACCTTGTTCAGTACATCCCATCCTCAGAGCATTAGTACCAGGTAGGTAAAATGGCAAACCCAATGGAAATGTATAAGACAAAGTATATTGCTGTAAAGTGTTAGGGTTGCCAGGTTCCCCTAGATATTTGTCCATCAAATAACCTCTGAGAGGAAGGCATGGGAAGCGCCAAATGTAACCTACCCCAAGTTTCTGACTGGCTCAGCACAAGCCTTCCCCAGCTCCTGCATGGTGAATTTCATAGGGGAACATGGCTGATGGAAATAAGAAAGTTGGGGAACAATAGGAGCTCTATTCTAAACAAAATTCATCACTAAAAAGTTTCTGGTCCCCTGTCATGGGCCTAGGAAACAGTATGGGGTCCCCAAGCTATTCCCTTCTTGCTCCACCAGAAGCTCTGGTTAAGAGGCCAAAGGAAAAATAAATGTTATACACCTGCATTTCCACAGCTGAAGTCAGTACTCAGTAATAGTTCAGTGGGAAATGCCATTGGTTGCCTCTTCCTCCTGGGAGAATGATGGTGAGTAACTGCTGTCCCACCCTGCTCACCCCACGCAGGGGATGGTGAGGACCCTGACAGGTCTCTGTCTCTTCCAAGAGGAATTCTGAAAGCTTCCTCCCAAGCCTAACACAAGGGTCAAACACGTACATCTTGTCACAGGCTTGAATTTACTGCTGATGTCAGTTTGTTCACTTATTAAATAGCAACACTTTAAACTGGCTGAGAGTCATCAGTTGCTATGTTTCTAAATATACTAAACACGCTGCTCTGTGAGGAGGTTAATGTTACCTCCTCTTCCTCCTGGCTGATTTATTGTGCCATTACTTCAGATTCCTGCTCTGCTGAGGCTCTGTGTTTGTGTTGTTTCCCACCATCCAGGCAGGCTCGCAAACACACCTGCAAAACAGGTTACAAGTGCTTTGTCCTTCCCTGTGTCCTGCAGGAGATGCAACTGGTATTGTTGGCCCTTGGAACAGCCCAGCAGATGGGTTTTCTTGAAGAGCATGAGATGCTGTGACGCACGTGGTACATGGTCCCTTCCTACCCTAAGCACAATGGCCACAGATGGTCTGACTCCACGGCATTGCTTGGCTTTGCTATGGTAGCCTTTGATAGGTTCAGCTTCATGTTTCTCCTTCTCTGTCCTTTTCCAAAGAAAATGCTGAGCAGCACTCTGTTCAGGGGGAGCTACTTGTTCAATAGTGGGTGGGAAAGCTGCAGGAAAAATACAGCTCTTTAAAACATAAGCTTTCTCACTCAAGAAGACTGTGCCTCCAAACCGGAGTCTCCATCAGATGCACAGGAAGCTGCCAGAGTGAATTAAAAACCCTAAAATGCCAGGGCTATAACTCAGTGGGTTTAAGTGCCACAATTTTGTTGGGGGTGGAAAGAGGAAAGTAGCCACTAATGTAATTTCCAGCAGGACTACACTCCTCTAATATAATTTAGCTTTTCTGCCCTTTGAAACACAGCCTTTCCTTGGCTGGGCTGGTTCAGTGCCATCCTCCTAAACACTTTGGTAATTACCGATACAAAGAAAGCATGTGCCCAGGCTTTGCTCTGGCCTCCTCAGACCTGGAGTGGCACAAGCCTTCTGCACAGAGGACCCCAGCCTGCAGTAAAGAGCACATTGCTGGGCAAGTAACTGAGTGAATTAATACAGAGGGGTTTTTCACTGACCATGTTCAATAAAGACACAAAATGGCTCATTTGCTTCAGCTCTGTTCCTTTTTTACTCTGTGATTAAGCTTTGGCAGCACTCAGATGGTCTGCAAGTTGCACAGTCCCTTACCAGATCAATAAGCATCAGTTACTCTAAACTGAATTCCTGATCCCAATTTTACATTCACTAGTTGCCTGATTCACTTTGTATTTCTGCCAGTACCTTCTGCTGACCATAGCAGAGTTCAATAGTTCATTACTCTGTGGTTTTCATGCAAGAGAATAGTTTCCAGGGAAGGAACACTTGCTTTGCCACTTCAGCCTCCTTTAGGCAAAAGCTATAAGAGGGACAACTTGAAAGTTTATCACAAAGTGCTCTCTTTTGCTTCACCCTTTGTGAATTAAAACACGATTTTTCCAAAATTTCATTAAAGATCTTGCAGCATTGACTTGCCTGCATGATACACTTGAGTATCATCAAAGAATCACAGCACAGCACTGGTTAACTTCTCTTGGGTTTATTTTGGCCTCTTAATACATGCCCTGACTATATGTTGCACCAGAGTGCCAAAGCTACTGAATTGTTCCCAAAAGCAGCTAACTGGGGACTTACTACTGTTATTACTTTTTAATGGCTGGTGCTCAAGGACAGTTCATGTTCTGGGGGACTCCCAGTTTAAGTATAATCATCAATCTTCTCTTCCTGTGTCCAGATCAGTAGAACTGAAATGGGAGTTGCACCATGCAGCATTTAGGCATTGAGGTTGGCTTCTTTATGAAGCCATCCTATAAGAAGTTAAGAACTGTGGCCAAGGAGATTTCACAGAATCACAGGATGTTAAGAGTTGGAAGGAACTTCGAAAGATCATCTAGTCCAAGCCCCCTGCCAGAGCAGGATTCCCTAGACCAGGTCACACAGAAACATGTCCAGATGGGTTTTGAATATCTCCAAGAGAAGGAGACTCCATAACCTCTCCGGGCAGTCTGTGCCAGTGCTCTGGCACCTCAACTGGAAAAAAATTTCTACATGTATTCACACGGAATCTCCTATGTTTCAGCTTATAACCACTGCCTCTTGTCTTGTCACCGGGCCTCACCGAGAAGAGCCTGACCCCATCCTCCTGACACTCACCCTTCACATACTTAAAAGCATAGGTGAGGTTACCCCTTAGTCTCCTCTTCTCCAAGCTAAAGAGATCCAGCTCCCTCAGCCTTTCCTCAGAAGGAAGATGTTCCAGCCCCTTCGTCATCTTTGTGGCTCTGTGCTGGACTCTTTCCAGCAGTTCCCTATCCTTCTTAAACTGAGGGGCCCAGAACTGGACACAATATTCCAGATGTGGCCTCACCAGGGTAGAGTAAAGGGGGAGAAGAACCTCTCTTGACCTACTAGCCACAGCCCTTCTAATCCACCCCAGAATCCCATTGGCCCTCCTGGCCACAAGAGCACACTGCTGGCTCATGGTCATCCTTCCATCCACCAGGACCCCCAGATTCTTCTCCCCTTCATTGCTCTCCAACAGGTCAGCCCACAACCTATACTGATCCATGGGGTTGGTCTTTCCCAGGTGCCAGACTTGACACTTGCCCTTGTTGGATGCCATTCAATGTCTCCCTGCCCAGCACTCCAGCCTGTCTAAGTCACTCTGAATGGCAGCACAACCTTCCGGTGTGTCAGCCACTCCACCCAGTTTAGTGTCATCAGCAAACTTGCTGACAGTGCACTCTGTTCCCACATTCCAGTCATGAGAGCTGTCCCACCATGTCTCTGTAATTGCCACCAGATCATAACCCCTTGACCTCACATGGCTTTCTAACTCCTCCTGTTTATTCCCCATGCTGCATGCATTAGTATACAGGCATTTCAGGGAGTGAGCTAAGCCTGCCAATTCTACCCTAGGGGGGTGGGAGGCCTTCCTGTCTGTATTAGTACTAGCACTAGAACACTGCCTCACTGGTGCAGACCTGGCAACAACCCCATCCCCTTTGAAACTAGTTTAAAGCAATATGGATGAGCCCTGCTAGTTCTTGTCCTAGAATCCTTTTTCCCCTGGAAGATAAGCCTTTCCCACCTCTTATCATCTGGCCTGGTATCTTGTAATACCAGGCATTATCAAAGAACCCAAAGCCCTGCCTGGACCACCAGTCTCAGAGCCAGGTATTTATGGACCAAACTCTCCTATTCTGTATCATGGTCAGGTAGTGGAAGTAGGGAAGAGAAAATAACTTGTGCCCCAGACCCTTTTATCAACCATCGCAAGGCCTTGAAATCTCTCTTCATTCCCCTCAGACTACAGGATGCAGCTTCCTCTCCACCCGCCTGAAAGATCAGTAGTGGATAAAACTCTGATGACTGCACCATGTTGGGAAGTTCCCTAGTAATATCCCTGATTCGGGCTCCAGGAAGGCTGCAGACCTCTCTGTGATGAGGGTCAACCTTGCATATCGGATCCTTTGTTTCCTTTAGGAGCGAGTCTCCAACAACCACAACTCTTCTCTTCTTTGAAGAAGAGGTTGTGATATGTCCAGGAAGCCTAGCTGACTGCAGCAATACCTCTGCTACAGGTTGCCTGTCATCCACATGCCCATCAGACTGGCTGTCTTCCAGCAGGGCCTCATATCTATTTCTCAG
>VWZX01007020.1:4240385-4427597 GCA_013399015.1 Galbula dea | reverse complement strand
CTGTCATGTTCCCTCTTAGTCCTTAACCTCATGACCTCCTCCTTCAGCTCAGCCACCATACTGAGCAGATCATTCACCTGTTCACATCTGACACAGGTGCTCTCTGCTACCCTCCACCGCAATTGCCAGGCTCTGGCACTCTCCACAGCTAGAGACCTGGACACCAACATGTTTGTCTGTGGCCTCAGTCTGGCATTCTCCACAGTTAGAGACCTGGACACCAACATGTCTGCATGGGGCCTCAGTCTGGGTGCCCACTTTCTAACATCAGCCCTCAGTCGAGTTACAACCATTCCCAGAGATTTACAGGAGACTGACCTCACAGAGAGCAGCAAGACGCCCAGATGACTCACCACACAGACAGCAGTGACACACCCAGATGATTTACCTCACAGACAGCAGTGACACACCCAGATGACTCACCCTGCTCCTTAACTGACCATTTCAGGTGGGCTGCTTAAATAGCCCAGGTGGACTGCACTCCTCCCCCAGCCGCTGCTGCCCATCCCACAGGGAAACAGAGCACGTGGTCTGCAAACTTAGCTTTTCACGGGAGAAAAACTCCCCTGAAGTTCCATTTGCTGTGGAGTTTGTGGGGCTGCAACATTCAGAAGACTTAAGAAAAGGGACAGCATGAAAATAAAGCCGACAAAACCCAGTGACTGCAGAGCAGCAAGGGAATAGCAGGGTTTTGAAGGGTCTACAAAGGATATGTACCATTAAAGGAAATCATAGAACAAGGAAAGGAGGAGATGAACTGCATGGCCAGATTTATGAGCAAGGAGAAGGTTGACAGCTACATTTTGGAATGATTTGAAGTGAAGAGAGATATGATGTAGTCATTTGGGAAGCCAGAGACGTGAGTGTCATATGAGCTAAGCTTTTAGAAAGGACAGGCAGAAAATATACCACCCCAAAGACGACTTCATTCTTTAGCAGTCAATACATTTCCATTTCCCCTGGGGACAGACAGCACTACCCTTTTCTGGGATGCCCTGTGGTACACAAAAGCCTCAAGACGACAGACTTGCTGGCTGCTACTATAAGGCAAGAGCCTTTTCCCAGAGCCTGAGTGCCAGCTGCTGGGGGTGACTAACCCCTTGGTGTCAACATTACCATTTCCATCATCCACCAGTACCCAACACCATTGCTTTCTCATTTGCAATCATCAGCTCAGTTTCTGATAGGAATTACAAGCCAGTCAGCACATTATGAGATAGCTGGAGGAGATAATCCTTTAATCTGCAGCTCAAAACCTTATTAAAGGTAGTCTATGTGATGCCAATTCCAACCTGAAATCGATCAAAGCAGAGTGGTTCTGTACACGATGTGTTGCATGGGTCAGTTTGGGACCAAGGCAGTGGCAAGACTGCATGTGGGCATGCAGAGCCACACTCCTGGGCTGTGCACACTGGTATGCCCATACAGAGCCAGTCCAGCAGCATATGGAGGAGAGAAGGCACTGTTTTTCCCCACTCCCACCCCCCAGCCTCTTAAACTAGGAAATCATATTTCGAAACTGTGTTGTTAAACCTAAAATGACAGAAGTGAAAGTAAGAATATAGTAGAACTTAAGAGGCATGATTTATTGACATGAGCTGCTAATACATGCAGTAGGTAACTACATATATTTAATTATATATTAAGTGCAAGCTGGATTTTTTAATATACATTTAGTACAGTGCACGGCTTAAGATCATACTGGGTTTGTATTTGCCTAGAGTTGTGTACTAATCATCAGAAAACTCTCCCACAAGGACTTGCTTCTACAAAAGGCCAAGAAGAGAAACACCCCAATTAACTTTTGAAGCAGTCTTGGCACAATGTGTTTAGAAACTCAGAGCAGGAGAGAAGGTAATTCACAGCAGATCAGGAACCATCTAGCTGATGAATCCCCAAGTAATGATTAAGCAAGTATGTCAGAAATAAGGAGGAAAGATTTCTTCTGAGGCCTTTTAAATCATATATATTTAACACCTTCCCAGATGTGTTTTTCATGCTTTATCATCTGAGGGGAGTAAGACAGTAATGGTATTAAGAAACTTGTTTCATGTCTGTTTTGTCTTTTTTTTTTTCCCTTTTATAGGATCATAGAATAGATTGAGTTGAAAGGGACCTTTAAAGGTCGTCTAGTCCAATTCTTCCTGCGATGAGCAGAGACATCTTCAACTAGATAAGGTTGTTCAGAGCCCCATCCAACCAGACCTTGAAAACCTCCAGGGATGGGGCATTTACCACCTCTAATATTTTACATTGCTTGCTTTCTGTTAAAATGCTGGATAGCTTGTGCTGTATTAATAAAGTCCTTTTAAAATCCATGCTTTGCAAATGTTTTCTGACCAGACTGATATTTCCCTTCCTGAACATGTACAGCACATTATAATTTTACCTCATAACTCCTGTTTATGTTTCCTACTCTGTGTGCACTTAGCTCTGAAACGTCAATGACCTTTGAAGGTAAGAGCTTTAAAAACTTATGCAACTTTAAAACTGAAGGTGAAAGGCTACAGGGATTACCCAATTTCTCAAAGACCCCAGCCTTCTGGCAGTACAGATGAAATCCTTGGAGAAGGTTAGGAGTTCACATGAAGTGTCTTCAAGCCCAGGATGGCAACACCGTGCAGATACTCCTGAAAGTCCAGCCAGAGGGTTGGCCAGCAGGATGTGCTGCTGGGAGTGTGGCTGTCCTTGGGAGCCTTCCACCAGACTGTGTGCTCCCACGTGGTGTGACAGTGTTGGAACGCACCTCTTTCACTACCACAGGAGATTAAAAGGCAGCTGTGCTAGTGTCCAGGTTCTTACGGCAAGTTCCTTTCCCCAGTGGTTCCTTGAGCTTTTATTAAGACCTCTGTTCAAAAACAAAAAGAAAAAAAGGAAAAGAAAAAGAAAAAAAGAAAAAAAAAGAAAAAAAAAGAAAAAAAGAAAAAAAAAGAAAAAAAAAAAGAGGTAACAACATAGAACATTTTGAACTACTGAACCAGGCTACAAACGCTGATGGCTTGGCTTCACAGCAACATAAATAGCCTGTGTAAGTGATATCCACAGAGCATAATCATTTCATTTGGGTTGTTGTTGGTTTTGTTTTTAGTTGGCAATTCCCAGCATCACTTTGGACATTCAGAGTTAGCTAAAGTCTTCTATGCAGGTGGTAAAAGTTGTATGCATTTCTCGATTGCTCTAATGTATTATTGTTATAATGCAACATCCACCTTTATTTAACCTTCACAGAAGTACCAGTGCAAGTGCAGCCCTTGCAGTGCTGTCACTGGTACAGATAACTCACACAGTTCAAACAGCCATGTACAGCCTTCAGCATGAAGCAGAAAAGACTGGCTTGTATGAAAATAACATCTTGATTTGAGGCTTTTAGTCCTGAATTCTGCACATTCTTTGTTTCATTTTCTTGTGTTCCAGACTCTTTTTCATATAACATTCAATATGCTTCCCATGTGAATAATAAATAAGTATATAATTACCCTGACTCCTATCAGAGCGAATATAATTGAACAAACGTTCTGAAAAACAAAGAGACATGTACGTTACACAGCATGAATAAGCATCTATAAACACCCTACTCCAATACAGTGTACCCCAGACACGATGGTGAAAACAGTGAGTGGGAGAGAGGGGAGAAAGGACAGGGTATAACCACTAATTGAATGATGATGGGCGGGTGGGCAAGCGGATGCAAATGAAGATACCTTCCAGTGTAGAAACCAGAATGAAGGCAGCATATACATGGTCACACTGTGGTTTCAGGAAAGTAACTGATGCTGTCCCAGCCCCCTCAGGGCCACAAAGATCCCAGTCAGCTTGACAGAGGTGAAAAATAAGGCAATACAATCCCTTTTTATCTTCCCTCCTTGTCTGATCTTCTCCTGGGAGAGAGCTCCTTGGCTATTTCACAGTTTATTTGTCCAGTTTGGCCTTTGCAGTCTGTAGATTCAGGCGTCCTGTGACTGCTTGCACTTCTCTGCATGCACACAGATACACACAGCTAAAAGTCTTAGCCTGAAGGGGAAGTTAACCAGCTTTTTGGGCTGATGTGCTGATCTTGGAAGCACTTACTGAGGGGCCTCTGCTCCTTTCACTTGTGAAGGTGTGTCATTAACCTTAATGTCGCTGAAGACACCACTCATGGATGCAATGCTTGCACAGCTCACATTGTAATGAAAGTCTCTATAAACACTGCATCCAAAATATGCTTTGTGTTTATGCTGAGAAGGTTTAAAGATAAAAACCCTGAAGATTTTACATATAAGTTAAACAGTGCTAAGTCGAGGTAATTGTTACACAATATTCCTGGTTAGTAAAATTCAGTTTCCAGTAGCTTAATGTTGCAGTTGTGATGGAGAGTAAGTTGCCATCCACAGCCACATGAAAGTCTTACTGGCAAAAATTGTTTGACATTTCTCTATTAAGACAGGATGCAATGGTCCTATTTTTATTTTCCATCTGACTTAATTTAAAAAAAAATAAAATCTCAAAAATGGCCAGCAGCAGCATGATGTCTCTTTGCTTGTTTTCACACAGAGATGGGTGTGTTGATTTTTTTCATCCTAGTCCTTCTTGGATAGATGGTAGCTTAACACCTGGCACCCCACTAAATGTGGGATGCTACCCACCTTTACTGCCCTCATGTGAAGTATCGACACTGTGTAGAGTCAATGTAGCAGTAAGAAGTGCATCGCAGTTTTCCGTAAGACCTAGAATAAAAGAGAATACCTTAGTTCCAAAATATGCTACAGTTCACATTATATGGGTTCTGGATGTAACTTTCTGAAAGAGTGAAGAGTGCAGCAACATGTGAGAACCAAAATAAGAGAGTAATTTCCATCAGTGCTCCACTCTGCTCTTCCCTGTCAGCAAAATAATAGTCCAGAAGAATCACAGACTCACAGAATGTTAGGAGCTGGAAGGGACCTCGAAAGATCATCTAGTCCAAGCCCCCTTGCCACAGCAGGATTCCCTAGACCAGGTCACACACAAATGTGTCCAGATGGGTTTTGAATATCTCCAGAGAAGGAGACTCCATAACCTCTCTGGGCAGTCTGTTCCAGTGCTCCAGCACCCTTACTGTGAAAAAATTGCCTCCTAAGAAACTAGAAGCGAAAACATAATTCCCAGTAACATCAATTGAAAAGAAATAAATTTCCTAATGGCAGTAGGAGATGGGTGTTATGAGGGATGGGTGCAGGAAACCTTGGTGCTCACCCATGGGAACCGTGTAATGAAATATCTGAGGCTATGAGTTAAGTGTTTTTCCAGTTACTTCCAATAGCTCCATCACACTTGACTGTGCCTGTCCTTCAACTTATTTTTCAAGTACTTGAAATAATGATAGTGACACATGCTCAACTTCACAATAAAAAAAAGTAAATGGAAGGGTTCTTGAAAAATAAGGAAAAACAGTTATTTCTTCTTTCTACTGACTTGAACTGAGCTGTAGTGACCCTACCTGCTGAAGATATGACCACAGATGTTCATAAAATCAGAATTTTGATGAGGTTTCATTTCTAGCATATGGCAAAGGGAATAACTTGTCCTTCAGATAATTCACAAATTGTGTATTAAGCAGCCATTAAGAAGGTCCTTAAAACTATGTCCTTGGGTAACACACATTCTCAGAAATCCAACATAAAATCTGAAGTGAAGATGTATGAAATATGAAGAGGGACTTGGGGGATGGAAAGAGTAGAGAATGGGAAAATCATTTGCAGCAGAGCTGTGAAGGAAAGGGTGTTTTGGGATGAAACTCCCATGGGAATGCCATTCTCACATACTTATCCCATTTTCCTCATGATTCACAGCTTTTCTTTAGTTTAGCAGGTAATTTGTAGATTGCATGCACAACAATAAAGGACCTCAGTAGCTCTTCACAACGTGATTATACATGGAAAGTGAAATTTATAAAAATTTCTCCAGCTTTTGTGGTGGGGTTTTTTTTGGCACCAAAGTTCAGACTCTTAGAAGGGAATAGTTTTCACAATAGAAAAACGCTTTGAACATGAAATCTCTGTAATATGTTTCAGTTTGTCAGGTTTACTGGTCTCAATTTTGGTAATCTCTTACACCAGGAGTGCTCCAACAATTGAAATGGAAAGATTAGCACAGCGCTTAACTTATGAAGACATCCTGTGGTTTCTTGTTCCTGTCAATTAGCACATTATTCTTCCATGAATGATGAGGCTCTGTGCATAATTTCATTTGCAAATTAAATGTTTCCTGTTAGACAGTAACAATACCTGACAATTAAATAGAGGTACTGCTGTTGGAGGCAAAATGTTGACCAGAGGAAGATGCTTAAACAAAGGCAGAGAAGGCAAGTCAACAATAAGCAGATGCTTTAAATGAAGGCCATGGCTGAGCAGATGTATGGCTTTGCATCTGCAATCGAGTGAATTTCCTGGTCTTTGGAAAGGTTGATAGATGACTGGTTGATTCAGAAACAAAGTCAACTCTAGAGTACCCATTAATGGTAAGGGCAACAGAAGGTCAGTTGGAGGTTGTGGTTTGGGGTTGGGTTTTTTCCTCTCACTGTGATGGTTTCCTTCTCATGATATTTCCTACTATTAGTATGTTATGGGTAAACGTTAATGCAATGATAATGTCACCAAATGAGGAAATTTTTGCAACCAATGGGCAAATATGTATCTATGTGACCTTCATCCATTTGCATTGCAAGTGGCATGTGCTTATTATTAAGTTTGAGGATGATACCAAGCTAGGAGGTGCTGTTGACTCCATTGAAGGCAGAGAGGCACTGCAGAGAGACCTAGATAGATTAGAGGACTGGGCAGTCACTGGAAGAGGCTCCCCAAGGAGGCTGTCATGGCACCAACCCTCATGGAGTTTAAGAAGCACTTAGATAATGCACTTAGGAACAGTGTGACTTTGGGAGTGTCCTGTGCCTAAATAGGAGTTAGACTTGGTGATCCTTGTGGGTCCCTTCCACCATGGGATATTCTGTGATTCTGTGATTATTACTGAGAGAAGAGATTTAGCCCTTGAAGGCAATGATATGCAGAAATAATCTGACAGATTCTTTTTCCCCTACTACCTGCAGCAGTCCCAATGGAACTAGGTTTAAGTGAATAGCACCCCCATGCTTTAAAGCTGGAAAAGAAAAAAAAAAAAACAAACCAAAACCAAAAATAGAAACAAACCAAAACCAACATGAAACCCCTGAACCAAAGTGAAGGCAGCTCACACTTACCCAGGGAGATATGTTCTACATGTCAAATATCCAAAATCCTTCCCATCACAGTCTTCAACCCCCTCATGTCTGTAGCCATCTCCACAGTAAGCACGACGACATCCTAGTGAAAAATGTAGAAATAAATACCTTCAAGGCACTTCCTATATAAAAGAGGCAGGTGAGGTAAGTGGAACTAGATTAAGGATGAAGTATGAAGGCATTTTTGGGGGTGCATCCTCAAAGGACTGTCTTAGGAGAAGCAATATTCTTCACTACAAAGAATATGCTTTTCTTTAGTCTAATTTCAATGACCAAGGGAAAGAATGAATAACTGCTAAAAATAGTCACCACAGAGACATTAATTGCAACTGTATTTATTATAATAATAATTACCATAAATAATTACTATCAAAACCCAGTAAAAGATGCATAAAATACAGTTAACAAATTATTTGAGGAAGTCACAATTTCAAAAAAAACCCCAACACTCTAAGGTCATTCAGTGGTTTGAAAATCCCAGCCTAGAACTTTACCTCATATTGCACAGTATCTATGTCTGTCTACTCTGAGTTCCCACATACAAATAGAATTATGCAGACCTATTGTCTACCGAAAAAAAAAAGTAGGTAATAATTGCCATAAAATCTGACTTTACTGACTTGAAGGTGAGTGGGCCTTATGACATTTTTTCATGATGAATTTGCATGTAGGCAGCAGTAATATGTGGGTTTGCCTGCTATTTTAACAACTGAGCCTTGCTTTTGGTGTCTTCAACTATCTGAGTATGACTTTATAAATGAACAAATTCATCTAGCTAAAATCCTTTTGACATCTTCTCAGGACACTCAAGAATAAGGAGTTTATAAGAGGTAAAATGGGTTACTTACAAATAGAAATTAATATTTAATTGTACCAAGGATCGATGCCTCTAAGAACAACAAAGCCTATTTTACAATTAAATCACTCAACATTTAGTTAAACTTCTTCTTTTGCAGAACGATGACAGTGTGCTCATTTCTAAGTAAGTTAATGATAACTCTCTGGGTCACATCAGTGTCAGAAGTCTATGTATTGCAAGGCTTAGACTGACCTGAAGCTTCACCTAGTTTATAGCACAATGTGCCTCCAGACACACTATGTACAATTTTGCAGGCACTAGATCTAATGAATACTAGTTTCCTGCATGCTTGTTCCCCACAGTTGATTGCAAATTCTAATTGAATCATTTTCTCATGCTTGGAGCCTGGAGAGCTCATGCTCTCTCCCTGGATTACACTGCAGTCAGGCAAGCTTAGAGGGACATTTATTTACACGTCTCCCTATACCTGTTCCAACTGAATTGCCTTTGAAATCTCTTTGTTGTTGTCATTGAGAAGTTGGCCAGGATTCCTAAATTAAAAGGGGAAGGGTGGTGATGGTGGATGGATAGTGGATGGATGAACTCACATAAAGTCAGGCTAAAAAATGGAGGGTTATATAAATGAAGAAGAAAAACTGCATCTTTCAGTGTTAGCTGATGAATGTTCTGAAATACAAAGAAGTTTCTGTTTGCAAGAACCAACAGGGTATCAAATCTGCTGTGTGTCAGCTGTAGATGGCGTAGAGAGCTGTGCTCTGGGGAAAGAATCAAGGGGTATAAACTTAATAGTGAATGGGCTGATTCTTTCCCTATGCAAGTGAATAACAAAATCCAAAGTGGCTTTACTGAACCCATTATCTAGCTTACTAATAGAAACAGCCACATCCAGTGTCTATGCTAAGGGGTTTTGTGATGCATTGCAAAGGTATGCTACATCTTCTGGCCAGAGAGCTGGCACCCCACAGGGAAGGTGTGTTTGGATTTGGTCCCTGAAATGCACTGGTTTTCCTCTGACTGCAGAGACCTCTGTTCAGTGGGGTTCTCAGTTCCCAATGAAGATGTATGAGAAGTACTTGGCATCACCTCTGTCTTGTGTGTGCTATTCACATGCATAAAGGACATCAGTTTTTGCTCTATGGCCGTTACTTTTCCTTCTCCCCAAGCCTGTGTGATTTACACATCAGTTTACCCTATGGAAACAACTAATGGACCTTCTCTGGTAGAAGGAGGATGCTCTTGGTGTGCTGTAACTTACTTATACAGTCATCAGTGACAACTGTGTTGCCATCATCGCACTCTTCCCCATCCTGTACAATCCCATCTCCACAGGTACCACCATCCTTGAAGCGGTAATCCATGGGATAGAAAGGGGTGACCTAGTGAAACAAACACACAACAGTTACTGAACCAGACCACAAGCAGCCTGGTTAGCAAGCAGAGGGGAAGGGCTGTGGAGAGTAAATCCCACAACTAGGTTTTCCTATTTTGCTATTTGAAGGTTCACAGGGTTTGTACAGAATCTGATTCAAAGTCCAGTGGGCACAAGAAGGATCCTGCTCCTGATTTCAGCAGGACTTAGCTTAGCTTCTTGAAGCAATAAGGAAATAGAGGGGTTTGGTTTGAAGAGTTTCTGTTTTTCTACAACTTTGTACCCTGGCGAGTTTTAACTATTTTGTATTAAATAAAAAATGCTCTTTACTGTCGTAATTTTCCAAACTCAGTCTCAGTTTGTTCACCAGCAGAGCCTGGTTCACAGGGAGTGGTGAGTTATTACCTCAGAAATTAAGACTTGTGTGAGTAAAAACCACAGAACTTTGTACAGTTGTGGCAGTGCTCAAAAATCAGCTTTTTTTCCATTTGCTTAATTGATTCTGTATGACATATTCAGTACAGAAGTATGTTCTGTATTTAAAAATGGAACAAACACTCACGAGTTTTCTGAGACCACAGTCATATTTTCACCTGGACTGGAAGCCATCCAAAGGTATCCTTGAAATACAAAGATCTCTGATCTCTTCTAAAAGCTAAGGCATTTTCAGTGTGTAATCGGTCCAATTCTTCTTGATTATTCACCACAAAAATCTGGGGCACAGAAAAAGAGGTGATTGGTAACCCTCTCAGGAAGTAGTTTGGATTGTCACAGAATCTAGTGTTGCCAACTGAAATACGTATCTGCAAATAGCTGAGTAATTACAAAGAAAAATGATTTGGCTGTTTTCAGAAGCAGAATGGTGGAAGACCTTACACCCATGGACTGCCAGACCATAAGAAGCTCCTTTGAGACTGGTAGGAAGACACAGGGTTTCCAAAGGAGAATGGTCTTTCCCAAGCACCTAGCTATGGCTCCAGTGGCCCCTATTTCAAAATTCACATCCACAGGTAATGATCACTCAAATACTGGTGCACAGTCATGGCTGCGAAAAACTGTCAGATGGTCGAATGGTTAGATGCTGGAACAACTGCAAAATCCATATTGGCATGAGTGCTTTTGGTGGGTTTGTCTATAGTTATTTAGGTTACAAAATAAATATGCTTTGCTCAGTGCAACCTTCACGTATCTTATGCTACTTTGTTTAGATTTAAATGGCACTGAAATGCATGTTTCTTCATATGCATATACTTTAGCGTAAAGCCAAGTCTTCAATTAAATAGAAAAGAATTAGGTCAAAATGGAAAAATTAGGATGAGCTGCTCTCTTATCAATTTTTGAATGTCTTAGTCACTGAAATTGTCTGTAAGGGGCATTAGAAAATAATCTCTCCATTCAATATCTTAATCGAATTAATTTAGCAAGAGTCAAACCATTTTTAAAATAAGAAAAAAGCAAATGGAGTGCTTCTGAGCAAAACAGATTTAGGGCAGAGCCTGATTCCCACCAGTATAAACAGAATTGGCTCTTTTTAGCAGATTACCCTGAAATTTTTACATAGCAGAATATTCCCATAGCCCTCGACAAAGGCCAATTTCATTAAAGAAATGTTGAATAAAAATGCCTTCAGCTTGAAGGAAAGAAAGAAAAGCAATAGAAGGCCAGCAAAGAACTGATTCAGTAACTGTGTTCAGGAGCTCAAATCCCAGCCCCAGAGCACTAATTTCTCTTGAAATCAATAGCAGGACTGTGCTCTCTGGAACTCTTAAGTTACAGATACAGGTCTTTAACAGTGCAAATGATTTAAAAAGCAGAATGAACCTTAGATAGTGCCAGAAAAGCAGTGCTTTGTTTCCTAGCCTATACCCTCCTCTGACAGTGCTGACACCGGAGGAGTTGATAGGCGAGGGGAGACTGCACTGGGGACGTGCTGCGGTCAGATGCTGCTTTGGCAAACCGCACAACACCGGGACTGGGGGCAGAGAGCATCCTCCTTGGGGCTTTTCTGTGTGCAGCTATAGAAACCCTGACTATAGTTTTTAAGTGCTACAAGACAGGCTTCAAAGCTGCTGCTACATGGGATTCTGAACAGAATAAATAATATCAATGCTTAAGCACCTGCTCCTGACGCTCGAGGGCGTAGAACAAAGGGAACAGGCAATTGGGGAGCACTGTTCTGCAAGACCTTCACTTTCAGAGCTGAGGCTTGCAGCTGTGCCATCCCACGTTTCTGAGAACGAAATGGCACTTGATCATCATCAAATGAGGTTTCATAGAGATAGCATAGTTTTGCTCTCATTACCATCTTTTAAAATCTAATATGAAGCTGTGCCTGATGGAGAAGGAGGGTGATAAAACCTAGACAGAATACTGTGATCCTTATACCTTCCCCTATGAGCTCTCCATGCTATGAAGTACATGGTAGTGGGGGTTTTTTTGCAGTAGCATGCATTGTGGTATGATATGCCCCTTTATTTCGTGTGCTCTCTTCTCTCACCATTCCTTTTTACAAACAGCAGGGCTTTTTTGTAATGTGACGCAGACAGGGATGAAGGAGCAGCTGACAAGACTTGCCGCATGCTCACGAAAAATATTGAGTTCAATGGCCCAGTTCAGTGGACAATGTTGTGAGTATGTCATTTTCACACACTGTAACAGCTTTCTGACAACGTGACAGGTGGGAAAGTTAACACAGCTAATTGCTGCTTATTGTCATTCAGAGACAACCAGACGTTGCACAATACCCACTTGCATGAGCAGAGCGGCTGGGCTGTGCTGGTACACAGCAGCAAGATAGCATTTTCACTGCTGATTAAGTGCTACAATACGCAGAATAATAAGTTAGGGCCCAGCAGAAGGAAAAGTACAGAAATAATATTTACAAAGCCTAAAGAAATCAGAGAAAAAATTGCTAGGTCACTTTCCACCAATGATTTATCCTTTAAAGTACTTTGCCCAATTTGCTCGTAAAAATGCTTTCAAGAAGGCTAGAGATTGAAATTAGCTGTATAAACTGTATGTCGAAAAACAGGAGCTCAGAATTCTGACGCCCATGGTTTTTGGAGACTCCTTTTTGGTTCAAAGCAGAGGGTCTGTGCCCTGGGAGAAATTTCTATGATGTATGCAAAATGCTTGACCTCAATATTCAATCCTGAAATCACTATCTTTGCAGAAGAAGATGTGAAAAATAAGCAAGACTCACAGAACCACAGAATATTAGGAGTTGGAAGGGACCTCAATAGATCATCTAGTCCAACCCCCCTGCCACAGCAGGATTCCCTACACCAGGTCACACAGAAGCGTGTCCAGATGGGTTTTGAATATCTCCAGAGAAGGAGACTCCATAACCTCTCTGGGCAGTCTGTTCCAATGCTCTGGCACCTGAACTGAAAAAAATTGTTTCTTGTGTTCACACGGAACCTCCTATGCTTCAGCTTACAACCACTGCCCCTTGTCTTGAGATGCTTACTTCAATGACTAATCTGGACTATATTTCAATTTACTAAAATAAAAAGAACAGATTATATATGTACAGTAGGAGATGGAAGAGAACATTCTTAGATTCTCTGAATTCTTTGAAAATTGTTACTAAACATGTGCTACATTACTGATGGTTTGAAACAGCTGCATTTCAGCATCTCCATCATGCAGCCCTCAGAGTAGTTATGATTTGACTGTATCTGAAAGGTTTTGGATACTAGAAATTACACATTGCCCACACACAGACATGTTCCCCATTAAATCCAAAATATTAGTGAGTATATAACCTCTTACAATGAAAGTACTTAAGAGCTGCTCACATCCTCTCCCAGAAAATCTGCTTACCGCAGGGACTTTTGGGTAACTGTATCCAAAGACAGATTCCTCATATGATGGGTTATTCACATGTTGTGGGGATCTGCAGAGACATCTCCCTGGAGGCCCTGGAAGTCCTCTTTCCCCTTTTGGTCCTATTGTGAATTGCCCTAGGAAGCAAAACACCGAGTTGCCATGTTATGAAGATAATACACAAAACACAAACGCAGCCTTAGTGGAAAAAGTATAGGTCAGGTGGATTATATGCAACTGGTGGTAAATATGCAATTACCTAAGTTTTCAGATATGCACATCTCCCACCAAATCTCCTGGGAACCAAAGGAAGGGGTCACCAGAACCACTAATTCCAGAACTTCAGAAGAAAGATCTATTTGTACCACAGTCATACTATTTCAGATCACTTTTTAATTTTTTCTACCAACTTTATTGAGAAAGAGACTGTCTGCTTAGAATAAATGTCAGTCTGTTTGAAGCTACAGGACTCCAAGACATGATGAGCACACAGATCTACACAGCACCTACGCACCAAATTTAGAAGAATCAGTCTCTGTGTACACCCACAGCATATTGGACTTGTGTGTTCGTACAACTACTTGAGCAATGCTTTTTCAGAGGTTTCTATACAGGAAAATCCAACTAGAAATACAGGATTGCTGCAAACAAAAATTTTTGACTTTCAGACTTTGGCAAGGATGAGCTACTTTGCAGAATTTTACTATGAGCCAACACGTTCATACTGCAAGCAGTGACATCATTACAGAAAGGTCATTTAGGATCAGAATTTATATTCTAGAAGAAAAATATTAAGAAGCTTGACATGTAGACTTCCTGTGGATGGAATAAAGCCTTTAAAAAAGTAATCTCAAAATCCTGGATGTCTCCCAATCAGCATGGTGAAAATTCTGCCCTCTGAAAACTTCCAGCTAATTTACTCAAGACAAAGATGTTTCATAATAGGAGACATGAAATATGTGAAGATTTTTAAGCAGCCTTCAGCTTCGTGGTTGTACTGTTTCCACATGACCACAAGAAGAGACCTCCTGCTCATGGATGTAAGCAAGGGAAGAAAAAGGGAAGAGGGAGATTGAACAGAACATCTACAGTACAAGCAGCTGTTGTCCATTTGAAGGAACAGTAGTTTCCAGTTGGTTTTGCTTTTCTTTTCAGATACTTTTTTATATATATATATATATATATATGTATGTATATCTCCAGGTTGAGAAAACCCTACCTGAGGGTTCACTTTCACTGAACACTGCTGCCCAGAGTTCATGTGCATGCACACCTTTGAAGCTGTGAGCATAGACCTCTAGCACTTAGGGGTTTTTGCCACTGCCCTGTTTTCCCTCTGATTCCTCTTCCTTCCCTTCTCTAATGCCATTGTGACTTGAGTCTCATCTGGTTTTCCTTTGCAGAGCTGCACAGACTGAGTATGTCCTGACAGATCAGAAACCACAATCTTTCACTGTAAGTCAGGCTATCTGGAAGAGTAGGTCTTTTGTGATGGAGATTAACTGGTCCCTCCAAGCTTGCCAGATGGCTTTTCATCATCCCCATCTACTAAAGTCCCACAGGAACCATATAGGCCACATTTTTGGTTTTACTGAAACAATAGAAGCCATAATGCAGACTTTACAGGAAGGTGTAGAGTCCTTATAAAGGACAAGGATAGCATGACCTGCCTTCAGGAGATGTCCTCTCCTTGCTGTCAGTGGAGAAACAAATGAAGCCCTACCATGTTTTTGTAAAGGGGCCTACGTAGGTCTATGTGATGAGTCAGGAGGGGGTGGGGAGCAGGGATACTGTTTAGCAGATCTCCTGATCTCCTGCTTACCTGATCCTGAAGGTCCAGGGGGGCCTGGCTGACCAGAAGGACCAGGCCTTCCAGGGGGACCCATGACACCTGCAGGTCCCATGTCTCCCTTTAGTCCCTAGGAGAGTGGAGACATCCATTTATTTGCTAAACTATTAATCACATACAACCTCTTCCAGCCAGCTTAGCTTCCTTTTCAAGAAAGGCAAAACCTTTGTTTGTTGAAACATGAAGCATGCAGCATAGTCACCACCCCAGGGAAGAGGTGTTGCCCTCTTCTACATGCAGAGAGCAAAGCATGTGCTGGCAGGACTTCTCATAAATGTGAAAAGTCCCAGAGATCTGCTCTGTGTGGAGTCAGGAATCACTGCTCTGACCTCAATCATTTGATAGCCTTTCTTTAAGGATGCCTTTTAACCCTTGGTAGCTCTCTAGGAGTCAGTGTAGCTCAGAAAGGATGGGCTGGAGTAGCTGACCCTGGAAATCCTTAGTTACTGCACTAATGTATGCTGAGTTAAAAAAGAGAAAATTCACTCAGGAGTCAGCAAGTGCTCCCACAGTAATATTCCCCAGCGTTAGGGTGCAGTCTTTCAGAAATACACTAATGACTGAGGTCCATGCTGTTTCCAGAAGTAATTTAGGTGCCTGGACACCTGTAATCTCATTGGCTTTCACTGTGACAATAGCTATGTTAACAAATCATCACAAGGCAAGCAAGGGCTTGGCTTTACAAGGTGCAAGCTACTATGTGGCAACATTATGCTGACAAATGGTGCCCGTCTGGTACCTTACCACTCAGTCAAAACGCTGCAAAATTACCTTACACACAGTTACCATAAATACCTAATATTCTGTAAAAGCAGCCCTAATTTGCCTCATGGGAGAGTGATGTGCAGCCATACCCTTAGGCATTTGGAATTTTCACCCTAGAACTGTTTATCACCTTCATATATTTGCTCCTGAATTTAATATGTTGACACTTATTAAAAATAACTATGTTTACCTTCCTCTTCATATACTCTCAAAGGCCTGGATTACTCAGCTTTATATTTCAGAAGTGTATTACATAGCTTAAAGTTTAAATATCTGATTTGATTTCTATGTAGCAGCTTACATTATTTAACCTAACAAAAATGCTATCTATTAAGTAAGCTTTCTTTTAATGACAAAGGAGATGAATTCCTTGAAGATGTTAATGTCCTTTCATGAGTGCATGATGTGTGGTTGAATGTCTAATTTCAGACTAATGAAGCATATATACTAATATATGTTAAAATATTTTATTCTATAATATGTTGTATCCCATGGATACATTTGAATGTCACTTGCACCATTTCAACAGAGGAAGGTTGATTTTGCCATGGCTTGTAAAGAACTAATTGAAAATTTGCTCTGCTTAATCCTATTAGGTAAGCTCTGTGCCATCAAAATATTCCAGGATTTATGTGATTGTCAACGATGCTGATCCCTAATTACTTCTTACATTATGCAACACAGAACTAGCAGACCAGGATTCTGTACACTGAAAGAAGTCTGTGGGAAATCTCTTCCCCCTACACAGTAAATAGTGATCTGGCAATGGCAAACTCATGCCAATCAGACATGTAATGCCTGAAAAAGAGCTGCCTTCTGTCTCCTGTTTTGGAGGAATGATTGCTTAATGCTCTCATTTAGCACAGATAGATTAAATAATAATGGCAGAGATTTATATTAAATATTTTTGCTTTATTTCTTTTCACATGCATCCATGGCATTCAAAGAAGCTTTTCTCATGGACAGTATTTCTATTCTTCTCCTTTCTTTCAAAGTAAGATTATCTAAAGCCCTAAGTAATTTCTCTGTATCAAAACTGAAATCCTAAAAATGCTCTTTAGGAGCAATTCCCAAATTGGAAAGCTTTGGATGTTACATCTCAGAGGGCAGTGAGGCTGTGGCTTGTCATTTACACCTCTTGCCACTTTTTAGGAAGAACCTGCCCCAGAGGCAGGGGAGAGCTGAAGAAGTCAGAGAGATAATCAAGACGTATCTCAAAATGGAAGTGGAAGTGACACCTTCCTAATTTAGCTGCTCTTATCTAGAGGTGTCAGATGGATCAAGAGACAGGAAATGGTCCCAAGTGGATGGAAACTATCCTCTCAGCTGGACAAACAGCCAGACAACTACAGCGCTTAAAGGCAGCAGCCAGACCCACTAAGTCTTAAAATGCTGCTTTCAAGTGTTTTCAAATGAGGGAGGGAAACCCGGTTTTCAGGCAGAAGATCAATGCTGAAATTGCTTTCAGGGCACCAGAAAGGGTTTTACACACAGAACCTTGGGCCTGGAAATCCTAACTTAGGGCCAGATTATAGTTCTTTTAGTCACACTGATTGTTGTCTTAAATTGTGACACACCTTATGACACCACTTTTTGATTAAGACATTAGGTAATGTGAAAAAATGTTTAAGTAAGGACTGCACTGTGCTCAAGCTGATCTGCAGGCACTGCATCTTCTCTTTGCCTTATGCTACAGAAAGATATTCTTTGCATAGTACTTTGGCAGTACAGATGA
The DNA here is from genome assembly GCA_013399015.1 of Galbula dea. Taxonomy (NCBI): domain Eukaryota; kingdom Metazoa; phylum Chordata; class Aves; order Piciformes; family Galbulidae; genus Galbula; species Galbula dea. Next base: position 4,409,994 of record VWZX01007020.1, on the reverse strand, counting down.
GCACAGTTTAAAAATAAAAAAAAAGGAAAGGAAAAAATTTAAATAAACCCAGCAAAAAGCATGCATCAGTTTTTAAGAATATTTCTTGTGGGTCATCTAGCAGACTTGCATTGCACATACCTTCCTTACTCAGTGACCTGTTATTCCCTACCTTATGCCCAACTTTTAATTTTTCCCCACACTGGCTATTATTTCACTTCAGACACAAGCTGATGGAATCAGAGCAACAGTGAAATGGGCATGTCCCTCTGTTTGCAATGCTGAACAAAACCAGAATGTAAATAAGATACTTTCAGCTGAGCCCATTTGCCCCTTCATCTACAAACTCCTGTATGTGAGCAAATGTACATTAACACCAACACCTGTGTAGCAAGAACAGGTTCCTTTCTCTGCTAGTTTGTGGAAAGAAACAGGCTCTGCAGGTGGCAATTCAGAGCACCAGGAAATGGTCTCCTTTGTACCCCTAGTATCATTGCTTAAAAAGAACATAAAAGGAAAGGTGCACTCAAAGAGCCCCATTTGGTGACTTGAACATCAATATTGCTACCTCCTTTTTCGAAAATGCTATAGTGGAAGAGTCAGTATCAAATTTACACACAATTCCTAACCTTTAAAATTCATTTGAAAGTCCAAAAATATAGTTCTGCCAGCATAATTATTTTGAGCTCTAAATAAGGACCATTTGTAAACCATCCCACTCCTGAGCAGCTTCCATAAAAGATTACCATCCCTTAAGGTCACTGTTTGTCTTCCTGACCTTTCTCAGAGCAGAAGAATCTGTCCCTGGCATGCAGTACTAGGGTGAGAACTGCCATACAAATATCCAGTGTAACAAATCAATCTTGGGTTAGTATTAATAGAGGAAATGGGAGAAACAGAGAGGGTGTTCTAGTGATTTGGTTCTTTGCACTGCATGATAGACATCTCCAAGGCCTTGGGGCTTTGCAAACTGATCTGTGCTGATCAACACTTGGGGCCTGGGCACAGCTTGACTCAATCAGATTGAATGGTGTGTACAGAAAGAGTCCTCCAGGAGGTCCTGGCAGTAAGTGCAGAGCCTGAACAGACACTAGACGCACACTTAGTGTGCATGCTAGAAAGCAGGAGTGTATTACAGTGTAATACAGGACTGAGGTTTGGCTGTATAGACCAGTGCTTTCCACTTTTCACCATAGCTCTGCATTGCTTAGGATTCAAAGAAGTTCAAGGTCTGCTCAGAGTTTGTTACCAAGCCAGGAAAAACACAACTTTCCCCATGTTGCACGTCCACAGAGCTATAGATAAGGCTCCAGCCCTACAGCTGAGGTTTTAACTCCCATGTAGCTTGTGCATGCATGTGAGCTTTTTCAGGGCTTATGTCCCCTCCTTGTGTGATGAAGTGTATGGTACCATGACAGCACTGACCACACGGTTGTATGCCATGACCACACACATGCCATGAGTTACAGGAAGAGGAAGCACTGCATTCCTACTTGTTTGCCTCGTTTTCCGGGTCTTCCTATAGGTCCTCTGTGTCCTGGTACTCCAGATTGTCCTTTCGGGCCCATCTCTCCCTTGGTGGGTATAGAAGGAAGGAAGCAGGATGTAAGTAGATGGTTATACCTGCCTTATACAAGACAGCAGATGGATGGTGCTTTCATTCACTTGATTCCTCTAGATAATGCTGGCACTGTTTCTTGCTCAGAAGTCCAAAATTGGAATATAAAACTTTAAACCAAGAATAAAGTAAGAAATATCTCTTACAATTTATCCACATTTCCCTGAAAAAATCCTTTCCAAAACAGGAGGCCAAATGGAGAGATCAAAAACATGCTCAGAGACTTGGAGAGGTCAAGGCTAGCAAAACTCTCTGACCCTTTGGCAATATCTTGTTTTGCTGTTAAGATGCATGTGAAATAAAATCATTCAAGGAAAGGAAGATGAATTTACTAATTTTCCAGCCTCCTTAGAAGCAACTATTATTTCCTTATGCTAATTTCAGAGATAAGGTGTGATTATGTTATGAAATTTTCCTCTACTTTCTATCCATAAGCAAACATCTGAATTTTGATTGTTTTTCAAGTACAGAATAACAACTACATTAAAAAAAAAATGGTCAGGGTTATCACTGCTATTTATACCAGTGCCATTTCGATTCAGAATGTCAAGAAGGAAATATTTATGAGCTTCAACTAAATAAAACACAAACAATTAGAGAAGTTACGAATCTATAATCAAGAGTTTGGATATGTTAAGGAAGGAAGATTGTGACTAAATCGATGGTCTAAGGAAAAAAGAGAAACAACAATAAACAGCTAAATGTCAGAATTTTGTCCTAAAATAAAAAGCCTAGAGAATTTTATCATGTCCAAGTGTTGGTCACTGAGTCAAACAAGACCTTCAGTGTCTTATACTTTCCAGAATGTCCCTGAAGCTACTCATTGACCCTATGTCAACACTTAACACAACTCCCCAACATAACATGTCCACTCACTTTTTGTCCAAGCATTCCAGGGAAGCCTATTTCTCCCTGTAAAGTAAAACCAGAAAAATAACTTTAAAATGTAGTGATCTTTGATAAAGCAGCACCTTCTTCTGAATGAAGAAAAACATGTGTCATGTGCCATGTACTGATATTGATTGAATGCCCTGCACTGTTACATCCCAATTGTGCTTCTGTCTATAAGCAATCCTGCTACCTGGACAACTCCCAAAGGAATGCATTTAGGAATGGCATTTCTCCATTTACACCAAATGCAGTTTACCTTTTGCCAAGCCACGACTCTCACTTCTCCTCTCTCCCTCCCCCACCAGTGACATTGTATCACCAGCTAAAAGCATTTTGACAAGCTGTTGTGGTTTTGGACTGCAGAGGCCAGGAAAGACTGAGGTTACCTCCAGAGAAATCGCTCTTCTGACTCACCAACCCTGCTATGTGCTGGGGCTGGGAGGGCACATGGCTATTTGAGGCTGCCCCATTACCCTCCATCAGGTAGGACTACTGCCTTTCTTTGCCTCTCTTGCCCTCCCAGGAAGATGCCTCCAGGCTCCCTTCCTCCATACTGTTCCTGGTTTTTGCTATCGGAACTACTTTAGTCCTCATGTGCATGTTCAGTTAAAGCTCACAGCCATTTGGAAAAGGAAATTACCTGGTCTCCTTTGACTCCTTTGTCACCCCTGTCACCTCTGGATCCCTGGAGAGAGATAACAAAGTGACAACATCTGAATTACTACCATTTAATGAGGAAGCAAAAAATATTTCTCCTACCTGAGGCATTATTTGGAGTCAAACAGAATACAGTAATATCTTCAGAGTGAGGCATATGGTAGATACCCTAAAACATTCCCTTATTACCTTCATTGATATCACACCAGAATTAAGAGTAAGGATTGCAGGAAAAGGGACTTATTTTCCCTAGATAATTACTTTAAATATTTGCTTTCCTTAACGTAATACTTCTAAACTTGATTTTTTTCCCCAGTTGACTTCATTCAAGTTCAGGTCCCATTGAAAAGTCTTACAGCAAAAATTGTCTCTGTGCCAAAGTCTATATAGCCTAAATAAACCAGACCAGCAATTAAGGATTATTATGTCCATTCTACAGATAAGGAAACTGTAGTGAGGTGCAGTATAGTAACTTACTCACAAGAAGATGGGGTGTAAAACTCACTTCTTCAGTGTCCCAGCCCAAGCCACAAGACTGCGTTCCTTCTTGATGCTCATTTTCATTTCTCAGTGGCACCTTTAGACTTTACTTCATCAAAATTCAATCTCATTTCTACAGTTGCTTTTTTTTACATAGCTGTTTCCAATTGTTAAATTACAGATTATTTTATTGTCACACTGACCTTTTCTCCTCTCATTCCAGGAAAACCCTAAAGGGAATGATAAACATTTTAATGCTGGACTTCAAAGTGATGAAAAAGAATGAAGCACGAATAATTAATTTCATCAACTTATGAATGCAAATGGATATCTGTAGCTTCTAAAATTCCACTGAAACAGATCTATGAAATGTGAATTAAAGTCAAGCCAACTCAGCCCAAAAGCCAAAGTGAAAAAGCCAAGTAAAGCCAGCAGTTCTGATGTCGGTTTAAAATTGAAACAAGGGAAATAAAATGTAACTGAAAGTGAATAAAGCCTTTCATGCCACAATTAATAATTTAAAATAATTTTAGGAATGATCTTCCTCTTTTGCTTCTTCACCCCATGAAATGTCCTTAAATTATACTTAAGTAATCGTCTCATGTGAAGATTACTATAAAAATGAATTTCTCATTTTTATACATACAATAAAAAATGGTGTTCATTTCTTCTTTCCATCCCTTTATTTGAATAAACTGATTACATTTTTTTTTTTAAGTACGTTAGAAAGTTGTGGGTTAAATTTCTAAAGGGAGAAGTTATCCTATAGACAATGATCTGCAGATGCTAGAACATCCAGACCAAATTGTGTTTACTATCCAACTGTCAACACATATGCAGAGTTTCAGTAGAGCACAAAAATGATCTCCACAGTCTTGTGAGGTGGGTGGAAAACATTGCAGACATGATTTAGTGCTGCAGATATACTTAAGAACTCCTATTTTCCAGTGGGAATCAACTACAGATGAGTTTTGCTTTGAAATTATTAATTTTTTTTGCATTACAGTAGTTTATACTAAAGCATTTTTATGAAAAGCCAAAAACACAGCCAAACTCAACCAGACAACATAACCTTGCTTGAAAGGGAACATATCTTTTTAGCTGTATTAGGAAAGATACATCTTGGTAAATGCATTCCAGCAAATTCATGAGAGAAGCAGCTGCCAGCAGTGCGTTAGAAACCAACGTCTGAAAATGCAGCATTTGGTTAACAAACCTTGAAGCCCATTGGTCCTCTTGTACCTGGCAATCCCATCACACCCAACTCTCCCTTTTCACCCTAAAGGGGTCAATAAAGAGAGTTATTGATTGCGTCTCTCTGATGAGGTCATATCTGAATGTCTGACAGCTTAGTGGTTCAGGATTAATGTCAAGTTTGAGACAAGCCTGACCCTGGTGTAGTATTGTAGTCAAAGGTCTATATTGCAATTGCATTCTGCCTGACTCCTCATATGTTATCTTATTCCTCTATTTGCTTGTGCTTGGGTGCATAACTTGTGCTTCAGTTTTGCCAGATGCTATTAAAGACAGGCAAACAAATTAGTCACAGCAGTACTTCCTTTCTGCATGAAAGTGCATTGTCTCTACCCAGCATGACTTCCACTGAGTTGCAGAAGAAAAAGGTATTTTGCTCTGAGCCCTTATGGCTTGTGGAAACATAGGGACTACTTTTATCATAGTTCTGAGGAATCATGTGCTTTACAGTGCTTTGGAGCCTGTAAATCATGAAAAGGCTTTACAACAACTTCTCTGTCTGCTGTCAGCTAATTACATCTATCATGAAATATGTAGTAGTCCCAGAAGAGATGCAGGAGAGCTACCTGCAGAGATGCAGGAGAGCTACCAGTAGAATACAGTTGGGTCTCATTCTCCTTTATCTTTCCCTACCCTAGAATGGAGATGATTTTCACATATGGCTGCTGCCCCAGCAGAAGTTCAGAAAAGACCTGAAGAAACAAAGTAGGAGAAATAAGGATTGGATCAAGACTTCTGAATAAAGACAAGTAAGGAGACCCAGCTGAAGAAACAGAAGGCACAGTGATAGAAATGAGGGGAAATAAAACCCCAAAAAGCAGCTTACTGGAGATTTACAGCAAGAAGAGGATGCAGCACATGACTATAGTGAAGATGAGTATCAGGAATTTGGGAAGATCAGAAATAAGAAGAGGAGAAAGTAAAGAGAGACACAAGCAATGGAAGTGAGCCCAGAAATCTGCTGGCCTCTATTTGATCGGAGACTTCACTGACAGACAGGAAATTGAAATTTAAAAAGACCAGAAGAAATAAAAGTGTGAACACATCTAAAGAATAGAGGAGACGGGTATCAGAGGAGACAATAAAAGTAGAAGGACTGAAATCAAACAGTAAGCAGGACTTGCAGTCAAAGTACAGAAAAAAGTATTACTATTGAATGTGAGAGATGCTTCTAGGACTTTGATAAGAAAGCATAATAGTAGATAGAGAGAAAATAAAATCAAAATTAGGAAGACTTCTTAAATAAAACTAGAACTTTTATAAGGAAAAGATCAAGTGAACAAATTTTCTGACTGCTCTGCTCTCAATAGTAAGCCCATGACATAATGAGATAGTTAGATCTTTCTCCTGTCCTCACAGCTCTCACTGTTGGAAATCACAGCAGAGAATGCATTTGAGAGGGACACCATTTTGCACCTCACAGTTCAAAGTTAACACTGGCTCCTTTTAAGTACATACTCTCTTGTTGCTTGCTTACATTCCTACATACTATAATATAATGTTCTTCATCTAACATAGTTGTTAATAGCTTGAGGGTCTGCTTCCCAGATGTGGCTTGAAGTCAGAAGTCATCTACTATTATTCTTGCAGAAGCAAGAGCTACTGCATCACATCTTCTGAGGTGGCACCACCAACCTTCATGGAGCAAATGAAGAGTCTAAGGTCTTCTGGAAAACGCAGCTTCAAACCAAACATTGTGTGTGCTATCCTCTTGCCTGATGTGTACTGGATTGAGTAAAAGAAAGTTATCTCAAAAGTACCAGCAGAATATCCATATACTGTGGCTCCTGTGAAGAGCTGTATACATTTGCACAAGATAACACTCAGTAAAGGACTGCTCTGCAGCTTTTTTTACGATCAGTGCAGATGAAGCAATCACTCTGCAGTAGCAAAGTGTGTCCTGTCATTCATTCAGCTGTTGGCTATTAAAAATCACAGGAATTAATGTTTTTTTGTGTAGGAATGAGCTTCAAAGATGTGATCAGAAACCCTCATAGTTTGTAGTCTCTTTCCCCTGATATCTTTCCCCCTGATAGGGGCCTGGTATTTTCCCTCTGATCACATGGGCACACACTTATGCTGCCAAGAGGTACATACTCAGGTAAAGAGATCGTTATGAAGAAAAGCTATAAAGATGATGCTTAGCTTTAAAACACTGATTCTTGTGATTTTGAGACACCAGCGGCTACCAATGAGCCTTCACTAGACTGATTTTCAACTTCCCTTTCACATATTTCAGTCAGTATAAGAAGTGCTACAAGGGCTAGGGTGAAAGTGGAGTAACCTAAACCTTGCACTGCTGCAGCTTCCCAACCTCCAGCAGATAATGGTTTAGAGAATTCCTGAGACAACTGCTCTGTTGAGAATGTGACGTTGAACAGGTTATTCCATGTAAATTTTAGTCTTACCTTCGGTCCCACAGGTCCAGGCCATCCTACTGGTCCTGGCATCCCAGGGATGCCTGGAGCACCTGGTCTACCCTTGAACAGACAACATCAATTATAATGATTCATGTAACACCATTCATACACACAGAACTCCACTGCAGACAGGAGATATAGAGGAATAAATTTTTTTCAGGAAATGCATGCAGTTTAATACAAACCCCCCTATATTATATTCATAATACAGATCATCTTGCTGTTACGGAAGGAAGTGTGGGCTCATGGAAACACAAGGTTATACTGATTCAAATCAGAAGATCAGATTCAGAGTAAATCTACATGCAGTCAAAATAATCATCCTAAAACACCAGTATCAATACTGGTATATTATTAGAAGGATACTTCTTTTCCTGGTTAGTGACTACCCTCTTGCATATCTCTGATTTCATCCTGCATTTCTGTCTTCTTTTAAAGATAATTACATTAAATAGAGCTGCTTTGTGACTGAGATATCATATTCTGTTTCACCACATGTAGGGGCACATATTTTGGACAATATATCATGGCTCATATGTCACCAAGCATAGAATTGGAGCCACCATATTGCATTAGTGCCAAAACTCCGTAAACATAATCGTAGTTTTTTTCTCCTTTAGGTGTATTTGGCCAAGTCTTGTTTAGACTTTGGAAGAGTTTGATTTTGCTTTGGGCTTTTTTTAATACACCTTTAATGACAGCTCACATACCCTGCTTCCCCCCTTCGCAGAGACATAGTTCAGATAATTTCCATTCAGTTTTAATTGTTTGGCCAGAATCACATGCTTTTACTGAGGGAATTTGTCGAATTCAAACCATCTGGGACAACTCTCCAAGCCAGAGTGCCCAGCTCTCCATCCCTGCACCCAGAGCTGCCTACCACCCACTGTGGTTACCAGAGGAAGAAGCACAAACAGGTTAAATTTCAAAATTAGCTCATTTTTATGCAGCTACTGTCTGCACTCCTTCTGGCAGCTGCCATATGTCAAGTATTAGCTGGGTTTCCCAGAGAGCACCTTTGTTCGTACCTTTCTTCCTGGCCTGCCAATCTCCCCCTGCCAGAGAAAGTAATATGTTAGTCTCACAGGCACTACATAAAGAACAGTGGCTCATTAGGTAATGCATTTATTTTTAAAAAATAAACAAACAAACAAAAAATCTTTGGAATATCTTTGTGTTCAAGACTTTGCTTCCAGAGGTAAAATGAGAAGAATAACAGAGTTCTTTGTTTTATTCTGTGTTCACAACCCTAAACATAGAGTCATGCCCTTGTATAACAAAACATATGATTACATGCCCAGCTTCAGGTATAAGCTTTTTAAAGCATCATCATGGAGCAAATGCTCTGGAGATTTGAAGCCATAACTTAACATATAGGCTAGTTTTAATATCTGAGCCGACCCATACAATTAACACTGCATCAGGGAGCTCTGCTTTGCATGTCCTCCCACAGGGACAGGCTGTTCAAAGGCTTTTATGTCAGCAAGATTCCTAACTTGTGCTTTCTTAATGCATACTGTATACAGTGGTAACTATCTTGAGAAGCCATAAAAAATATTTCAAGACTGAAAATGAACAGAGGAAGATGAAGGTTTAAATTATAGCTTCAAATCAAGTCACACCTTTATATTCAAATTAAAGCAAATCCCCAGCATCCATAAAGCTCATCATTCATCAGACAAGGAAAAAAGTGTACACCTCCTCTTACCCCTGTCACCTCCCCTCACTCCCACCATTTTTCTTTGCCCCTCAGAAACGTACCAAGTTCCATAACACAACAGACACTTACTTTGTCGCCTTTTGGTCCCATTATACCAGGAATTCCTTCTGGACCCTAGGGAGCAAAATGAATGCTATTATTAAGCTGCATTAGTAAGGAGGCACTGGTGGCTGTCTTCCCTCAGGTGACTCCTGGTAAACCACAAAGGTTGAGGTACTGGATGTGGTCTTTGAACACGGCCTCTAAATGAAAGGTCTGGGACATTGCTGAGTGGCAGGCTGGAGAGCTGGACTGACATGAGAAGTGCAGTACATCTTCTAGATGAAGAAAACTATCAAGAAAAAAGGCCTGGGGCAAAGGAAAGATGAATAGTTTTTAGAGTCTTGAAGAATTAGTGACAATGAGGACACAGAGACACTGCATCAGCTGGCAAAGGATGTCAGCCAAAAGGGTGGTGAGGGAAGCGGCACAAAATGTATGTGATGGGCTCTGCAGTGTGGTATGGACATGGAGGATTCTGAATCCTAAAGATACATTTCTCTCTCAGATGTGGCTGAGTCTCCTTTCAGAAGACAACGACAACAAAAACAACAATAAGTGTTATTATTGTTGTTGTTGTTACTATAATAAAAAAAGAGAGAAAACCAGTTTTGTTTCTAGAATGCTTTAGTTCAGAGACCATCTTTTATTTTTCAGTGACTAAGGAAAAAAATGCCATGAGCCTGCACCAAAGAAGCATTAGATTCAGTATAAAAATCACTCTCCCCAGGTGCGGATCCTGGCTGTCTTGTACTGCCCAAAACGTCGTGCAAATTGTACATGAATAGGAAAAAAATGTACCCTTAAATGTTAAATGCTCCAACTATTTTTGTCAGTAATTTTATTCTGTCAATAGTGTACATTAGAATGCATATTATTAGAGTCAGAGCCAAATTTCATCTTATTTCTTTCATTTTACCTTAGGTTACGCGTGGAATTATACTCTGTTATAACGTTACAAATCTAGTTCTCCTTCTTATGAAAAAGTGTTAAAATTCAACAGTATGAGCTTTTACAAGTCTTTCGAAAACAATGTTAGCTCCAGCAGAATGTAATTCAGGAGTACTTCTTAGATATTTGGTTTGTAATGATAGCATTTCTTTCCAGGTGACTACACAATACTATGAAAGTATTGCCCAGAGGACTGCTAGTTCTAACATTGTCCTGTTACAAAACAGTCCCATAATTTATAACTAAAAATTCTGAAGCCATTCTGTACTCACCCTGCTGTCTGCTGTTGTGATAAAATCTACCAGCCTACTCTATTTAAAACCGTTCCTGGAGGCATTGTAGATCATTTGGTTTCAAGATTAGTATTATTTATAGCAATGAACCTAGTAGAACAATATTGTTGTTCTTCCAGTTTGAGTCAGAGAGAGTATTAAGAGGATTCTTTTCTAAAAAAGACAGTCCAGTGAAGACTAAAGTGGCAACTGCTTCTTTCACATACACTGCAACTCTGGATCATGGCCAACCTTACTGCAGGGTTGTTTCTCAATATAAAGACGACTTTTCTCAATATATAGGACAGGACAAATGCTTCCCATAGCTTCTCTCCTTACCTCGTCATTCACATGCTAAAAGAATCTGCCTCATCCTGTATCTCAGCAAAGACAAAATGGCAGAACAATAAAGCCAAGGTTCGTAAAATAAGACTTGGTGGCTTTACAAATACCGTCTGAAGTACTGACTTCTCAATAATTAAAGCTAAGCTTTTTGCCACATAACTGATTATTTATTGCAATGTACCATCCATACTTTCTAAACGGTGTTTGGGTGCTTGTTAACTTCTCCGTCTGCCAAAGCCTGTCACAGCTTTGCTGCAGCAAAGGTCCCATGCCATGTCTGCTACTAGCTGTATTGTAATAAAATTAGCACTCAGTAGCTTTGAGGAAGGACACTGTCCCAAAGCACCAGGCGCAGCACATACACTGGCACCACCTGTGCCCCAAGAGAAATTGGAAATGTCTCTTTATGTAAAGTTTCATTTTGTTTTGGAGGGAATTAACTAGAATGGAAAGGCAGATAGGTGTTCTCCACATTACAGAGATGTTTGCAAAAACCTTCCCCCTAGAGAAGGACCATTCCTCAGAAGATTTCTGATCTCCCTTAGAAGATTTCTGATTGTACAAATTGTAGAAGATTAAATGGGAGGTCAAAAAGACTGACCCAAGGCTAGCCAGCAAGTCGGAGGCAGAGATGTTGCAGGGCAAGCTAGGAGAACCCACATCTCCTAAATCCTGTCCTACTGCTCTCCTGAAGCCCTTCCTTGTCTCTGATGTTTACCTTTTCACGGTTGTACTCCACTAACATTCAAGTTCCTTGTACCTCTTCTGCATCCACTCCACAGGCTCTTTCCCTCACATAAAGGACAACAGTCTAAAGCAGAGGAAGAACTAACGAAGAGCCTCTGAAGGAAGTGATGGCACCTCTGGGATTTTTGATGAGTGCTACCCACAGTAAAACCCTACAAAATGAAGGGTGAACTTGAAACTAATTGGAGGCTTATAGGCAGGGATGAGCCTATAAGGTAAAAAGTCTATATGACTTATGCATAATCATATCAAAATGAAATTAAGCCATACCTTAGTATGCTTATTAAGTGGTAAAAAGCATTTGCAGATGTTTTACAGCTTTGCAAAGATCTTGGAACAAGTGAGGGAATGATGTGGTTTAATCACAAATGCATAACTCACCTGGGGGCCAGGAGGCCCTGCAGGGCAGTGAGATTCATGCAGAGAGGAAGCCTGTATTATCTGGAGCTCCCGACACAGCTCTTTCATATCCAGGGCAAGCAGATTCTACATAACATAGAACATTGGAGTGAACATGCAGCCATATGTAGCCTGTGGAAAAATACGCATAAAAAACCAGCCACCAAACACTACAGCCTCAAGGAAGTCTATTCCTTCCCTTAGGGAGAATCCCAGGGTTCGTCACAAGGTTGTCTTCATGGATGCTTGAACATTAACACTTCAGCATAGTGTCCGGCCTACATTTCCTCCTCCTTCTCTCCCAGAGGCACATCACAGTTATGCTGTTGCCACACACCCCTCTGAGCCAACATGGGACCCTGGCCTATTCTTAGACCTGACCCTGCTCTCTCCTTCCCACTTCACAAGTAGCAGCTCCTCTCTAAAAATAGCATCTTTGCTCTAATAATACAGACTATACTCAGTGAGGGTATAGGCAGCGTGAACTTCGCTCCAGAAGATACTAACCCATAGGCATTCGTTCACTGCACACCAGAGCCAATGCCTTTAATGAGCAATGAATGTCTAATGCTTTGACTTCAAAAGTAGGCTTGCATGAGTAAAATTCCTTATTTATGTCCTGTGACAAACTGATCTCCCCTGGAAACAGAGGCGAACACAGAGCCAGAAACATTGGGTTAACATTGGGTTTATGCTAAATGAAAATCCATTTTCTGGGAAAGTTTCAACTAGAAACTCCAAAGCACAAACTGCTTGTAGTGAACTCACATGGCTCCCACCCTCCTAGTAGCTACTTAGTTTTATTTCATGGTTTTTATAGGGGAGATGCTGTGAGGGCTGATTTTATGCTGAGATTACTCTCTGGGTTGCTTGGGGGAATATCAGGGACCCTGGTCCCAACCTCGTCCTCACTGAAGGAGTATACAACATTCATAAGGAGATCTTGTCTCCGGGTCTCCTTTCTGCTGAAATCAAGGCACTGGGAAGGGAGAGGATGAGAAAGGGAGAGGTAACTAGATTTTGGTTCAAGCACAAAAGCACCCTAAACTTAATGCTGATCTCTCTAAAGACAATGGAGGATTTCACATTGCATTTTTTCTTGGGTTAGCTCTTGTCAGACATATCCCTAATCATTATTTACATAACCCTAGTAGTAATTGCAGTATTTGTATATGGCAAATGAATAGTAAAATTAAGAAATAGGAATTACTGAGTAGGGAGAAAAATTCGTAATGTTGGGATGGAAAATATATTCGAGTTAACAGACCCTGGCAATGAGTAATTGGGTGAACTGCTATATCTTATAACCATTGTATCCTCTGTGTTGAGTATGTTACCATGTATGGATACATATCACATAGATCAGGTAGAGGTGGTTGAGTGAAAACTCCATACCGGCAACTCAAATACCCCTTTCTGCAAAATGAAATTGTGGGAAGAGATTTCATAGAAGGATTCCAGGACCTTCATTTCACCCATTGGGTGAGGCAAATGTGTTGCTGATACACAATGTACAGTGTGAAATCACTGTGGAGGATGGAAAATTGCCTTTCTGTCCTTATTCAGTTTACTGCATTGCCATTTCCTTATTGCAATTGTCATTGCCATAGCTCTGGACTGCCTTATTCTAAGAAAGATCCCAAAAAAGAGTAAGGAATGTTTTAATCTAATCAAATTAAGTGCTGGAACAAAACCAGCCTCATTTCATTTCCTGATCTATTTGAGATTTACTTCAAGCACCAGACTGGGACATTGAATGATTGTCCTAACAGAGCCATATCAACACAGCCAGACAGGTTTGCTGGGTGACACTGTGAAGCAGTGCTTGAGAGGCTGTTTCAGACTTTGCCATACATAAAGTGTCATGTAAAAAGAAGATAAATGGGCAACACTTACAGTGCTCCAGCTGTGCCTGAAGTGTGGTGGTGGGAAGAGGGGTGGTGGAGGAGGGCCGACGAGGCAGCATGCTCTGCAGTTGAGCTGTTTCTTCTGTTCCAAACACGGGAGATCTGTTCAATACAAACAGTTGTTTGTTGTTTTGAAAACCACAAACTTTTCTTACAGAATAAGAGGAGTTTCCATTCTACAGGATTCTCCTACATTCTATGTATACTGATTGTAACACTGTAATCCAAGCAGGCATTTATGAACCCAGGTGGTCCTTTAAGTCTCTAAGTTCCTTCTTTGCTGAAGGCTATTTAGTTTTAAGCTCTTTATATTTTGGAAAACATCAGATATGCACTATTAGAAAATAGATTGAAATACTTCTCACTTTCTCTCCCCTCTGTTACAAAAATACATTAGAAATAGCATTTTCTGGTTCCCATTAAAGCCTGTGTGCCACCAGCAAGCACTCAGTGCTGTGCCCACCAACCTTGCCATGGACTGAATCACTTCATGCACTTCTGTGATAACAGAGAGGGAATCTTTTCTCCAGCAGATTTGCTTACGCTTCTCCTGAGACTGAAATATCCCTAAGAATAAATACTCCTCAACTCAGATTTGACTGATAGCTTTGTTATGGGCTGGCTGGTAAGGTAGGGTCACAGTTGTGTTTGGCAAGGTATGTAACTTTTTCCAAGAGGTAAACTTCCATCAACAAAATAAGAAACTGTGACCACAGATTCACAGAGAAATGATGTGAAGATGATGCATTTATACAATGTTGGGGTTTTTTTCTGAAACTGTTTTCTCTTTAAGAAATCCATGTCTAATCAGGGTGGGAGCCTTCTGCAAGGGTTTTGCCAAGGACAGCAAACATTTACTTGTGTCTATTGGTTTCTTCCTCTGGCTAGTGGCGGATGGAATGGGTGTCTGTGAACTGATGGGTGGCAGGGAGCCAAATACAGGCAGGAAGAAGAGTCTATGGTGAAGCATCTGGTATTAATAGAAAATCTCTAAATTAAGTTTCTAGGAAGACAAACCTGACAAAATTGCTAGATTTGTGTGCGAATCAATCACAAGCTGGATATTAGTCTCATCTCACGGTAAGGCAAATTTCCTAAGGGACAGAGATACTTCTAGTCTTTCAAATGTTTCAGAAAATGTATTATATCAGTTCCTCCATTCCACATAAATGGGGACAGCATTTTCTCACTCCTAATGCACAGAAAAGAGTGAGAAGAGCTACCCAGAGGAGTGTGATTCAGCAGTGTTCAGACGTAGCTTATGTTATCTATGTTTTTTTATCTATCAAAACACAATTTGAGGTGATACTTTTGAGAGATGAGCGAATTAAAGTCTGAAAAGGTCCATATGAAGACTCTCTCAACTTTTCATTACAAGTATGAAAGTCAACCAGAAACTTCAATTTAAGAGAAAGGCAGATGATTTATAATAAAAAGTAGAAATATATTGTTTCAGTTAAAAATTTAAATACATACTGAAAATACCTTTAAGAAGCAGAAGAGGTTTGAGTTCACCGGTCTCCATCCCTCACAAGCAATAAAGTGGAAAGATATATAGAACTAAATTCTGTATCAGCTTACCCTGAATTCAGTCACACTTAATGCAGATGTAACTAAGGTCTTCAATTTTTACCACAAACAGTTCTGGGGTTGTCTTTATTTCAGGACTGTGTTTGAATATACTGCATAAGGACTAAATTGCATATTATTAAAGTAATGGAAAACTTGTAACTTAACAGTGTATAAAATGTGATTGTTATTTTATTTTAGGCCACATTCCAACACCACCACTCATTCTCAGTGTTACCTTATTCCATGACCTAGCTAAATTTCAATAGGATTATTATCATTCAATGAGAATAAGACTATCAAAGGTGGCCTGATATGGCTTAGTTGCCAAGAGATCACTATCAGGCACTGTAAAAGAACAACACAAAGAACATTAAAGTGTTATTTGCAAAGATAAGATTAAATATAAGCATACATCTATAGCTTTAATAGGATGCTTGCCATGTCCTCATGAGTAAAGTAAAATCCTGGGTAGTAAAATATTTGGATTTTCCTTTTCAGCAGCAAAGTCTGGAATTTTGTGAAACAAGTATTATTGAGAAAAACACTACAGCTAACCAAGCTGGTAGCAAATAACCATTGATCTCAGTCTTTATAGTCTTACTCTAATATTACTCTGCCACAAGTTAGGTTGAAATACAGTTTAGGTTTGTTAGCATAAGTGGTGATAGCATGTACTTGATCTCAATGCAGAAACAAGAGAAAATGTATATAATTACTGTTACACAGGATAAATACCAATTATATAACGATGCAGGTAGTTAAAATTTCAGAAGCTCCATCATTAACTATGGCTATGTCCTGGAAGCTGTATTTGTAAAGCAAATATTTAAGAAGAGGCTCGTCCTGGACCCAAGGACATCCCAGAGTCAGGTACAACAGGGGATATAACAGCAAACAGAACAAAGAAATGAGTGAGTCACAGAGTGACTACAGGTATGATTGCTATAATTTGATCTTCCAATAAGGACCATATTTCATTGGTATGGATTTTGGAACTGTGATAAGTCCAAGATGTACAACCATTACAGTGTTGGTTGGCTTGTTTTATATCACAAAGGGTTACCTTGGCAGGCTTACAGGCTCTCTGCAAAAGCAATGCATATTTTTTAGGCTTCAAGTTAGTTTTGTTTGCTAAACACAGCTTCAGAATGCTCCAGTTTCCAACAATGGAAAAAAATCTCAGCCCCCAGAATAGGTCTGTGATAGTTTTCTGTGAAATAGGAAGACCCTGCCTACACAGGGGTTGTGTTTACATATCTCATACGGAAACTGCTCTTTCAACAGCTTCAATATCAAAGAACATATTCAATAAGAGAAGGAAGACAAAATTAAAAACTCCTTCCAGGACTTGCCAAAGTGGTAGTAGTTTTCCGTGAACATAAAAATTATAATAGTCATCTTTAAAATAGAAAGTCTTTTTCAAACTCTAGTTATTTTTATGGTCCAGATTATATGTTAATGTAGTTCAAGAAAGTGATTATATAAATCTGTGGGGATACTGGCAATGATTACTTCAAAAATTAACATATTTTAGATAAGCTGTTGCAATGGTTAATCTTGTTACTGTAGACTTTCTTCCAACCATAAGTGGAATTTAGGAACTCTAATCCAAGATAGTCCGATGCAGAGCAGAGAGTAGCCTTCACCCAGGCTAAGTCCCCTGCAGTAGGGCTCATATGAGCCCTCCTAGAGCTGATCTCACAGCTGACCTTCAACCCTACAAAGTTCCACAGCTGCAATGGAGGTACCAGAGAAGTGCTGTCCTGGGTTCAAGTTCGATTTACAGGATTTCATTGAAAAAACATCATAAATAAACAATGAAAGTGACTTTAATCCTAAAATCACAAAGCTGTAGGCCAGCTGTCAGGAGGAAAGGTTAAGAAAAGGATACTTCACATGTGTTTCCCTTCTTATTTGCAACCACATTCATGTAGAAATCCCTGATGGGAAGCCAAACAGCTATCCAAAGGCTTGTCACCCTGAGAGAGTGCTGGTGGCCTGCCCAGTGTGTGATGGGCAGCACTCTGCTAGACTGAGACTTCTGATGGCTGACACCCCATCACAGGTGCTTCTCCCACTTGGACACCACTCAGAATTAATAATAAACAAGCTGGGCAGACTAGTCAGTTAATGAATGTGGGCTTGTCCAGCTGAAACTGAGACTTTCATTTGCTTTGTTGTGGTTCATTCAGGCTTCTCTTCTCTTCTCAAGGAGAGAAGCATGCCATGGGCTGCAGCCAACTGGTGCTGTTCTGTATATCTATTGCAAGGTGAATAATAAAGCACCCTTTCCTTTTAAGTTAGGAAAGTTTAAGAGCTTGTCAAAGGTGCCTTTTGAAAGCCATACAGGTCAAGATCCTTTATTTACAGAGCAGGTGCAGGTATTAAGCACTCTTTTAAAATCCCAAAGACTTGTGTCAACATTAACAAAATGTACTTCTTTAAAATGTATTTTACAAAGTTTTATGACCCAAAACATGCCTTAAGGACATAGAATTAGAGCCATGAGCACAGCTCATGACTGGAGCTGGGTCAGACAGTCAGAATCATTTTGAACTTAGACCTTATAGTTGATGGCCTTAATGCACCTTTTACTATAAACCAACCAATATAAATATGCCAAGGAAACATATCAGGCCCTACGGCTTAAGTAATGGTGTCTGTGTAGAAGAGGCAGTAACCTGTGAAACCCTCAATGGAGTTACAGGATCAGACATAGGGCTGTAGCTCTCTCCCCTTCTGGTTTACTCTTGCTTAAAATGGGGCTTCAGAGTCTTAAGGAACAGAGCAAAACAGATCATACATTAACTCCCCATCATTCAGATAGAAAATGAAAATAATCCAGCTGAAACCTTGAAAGCTTCTTTCCAGCCAAGAAAAACTCATAAAAAATTTTAAAATACTCTGGTTTTAATCCTCAAAGTGGCTATGGGCTGCGGCAACAGTAATGTGTACTTAACCAGCTGGCTCACACTCAGAAGCTGTCATAATAAATAAATAAATTTAAAGTATTTCAAATCAGTTGACGTTCAAAAAGCTTGACAATAGCATGAACACTGGCACGTTGCCTGGGCGGCGGATCTTGGTGTTCACCCAGCTGGAGGAGAAAGGACACTTTGTCCTCCATCCCCACCTACTATTCATCCCACGTCCCCCAGAATCTCCTGGTACCTCTTGTATGCTCATAGACAATGAGGATCACGGTAAGCCCTCTGCAGCCTGACTGGTGAGTGGCAGGTGGCTGCATAACCGTTAGAAAACACTGCAGAAATGGCAAGAAACAGGAAGGCAAAGAGGCATGTGAGAGTTCTAGGCAAAGGAAAGTCCTTTTGCTCCCTATACACAAATAGTTCAGACATTTATTCTGTGTACATCTGCATGTGTGAGGCCAACGCATATGACAAAAGACTATGTACTGTTCTCTCAGATTAATTACAGAAGGAAAATTCTGAGAACAGTACAGACAGAGAAGTGTTTGCTTGGGTTAGCTTTGCACTCCCATTTCAGAAGAATATGAAAATCCCCATAAAATCTGAAGGGTGGAACACTACAGAGGATTGTAATATAGGTTTATAAATCAAACCCATGCCTTACAATACCAACAGAGGTTTATAACCAGGGGGGATTAACCCAATGACCACAACAGGCCTATTATGTGCAATTTTCTTTCTATTGCCTTTCATAGGTCCAGAGCTCTAGATACTGCTAAATGATGTTGACAATATTATGTGCCCCCCCCCCCCCCCCCCCCCCGAGCATAAGAAAGTGAGGCGCAGAGAAGTTAAGAAGTCTACCAAGGCCATGGACGGCTCAGTTACAACACCAGAGACAGAGTTCCACGATGGCAAATCACAGCATCTCAGTCATTTTACGAACTGGATTATAAAATTCAACTTCTTGTCACACTAGAACAATACTAAAAATACTTTTGAGTATTTTTGAGGATATAATACAAAGTCACAGGATGATTCCTCCCTGTGCTGGGGTTTGATAATGTTGACAAACTCACAAATAAACTGTTTGCAATAGGAGCAGAAGTCTACAAGATCTGTCTACAAGTACATTTTACAGCACTTTGAATTGCTTGTCAGTGGAGTTCCAATACTTTCACTGGAAACACCTGATTTTTAGGCAGCTTACACTTCTGTGCTGGAAATTAGACCTCTATCTCCCAGTCTGTTCTCAATAAAAATCTAGTATCCACCTACATGTACAACATCTATGGACTATAGACAGGGCTATGCTTAGTCACATCAACCATACTAGACTCTTGTTTTGCTACTAGTTCAAGCCTTTCCCCAGAGATTGTTCAGGAACTACCTTCTTCATCAGCTTAGAAGGGTAAGCACTACACAACTCTTCTTTTGGCTTATCTTTCTCATTTAGGCTATCAAGTGCAAATGGCCAACCACAAGGTTTCATTTTGTTGTTTCTCTTTTTCTCTCAAGCTGAAGACATAGTCTACTGAAAGAATCTGTCACCTCCCTTTCAGGCTTCTGTGAGTCATCAAACACCACAGAAACCTTTTAAATGCACAGTGAATCCAGCTGCAAGATCTTTGCCAGCCAGATTCACAGCCAGGCGACTGCCTTCTTTTATGGCAAATGACATTTTGCATTTCTTCTCCTAATGAAGCTGTAGCCTTTGCCAGTGGCTCATTTTCACCAGCAATTTTAATCTAACCAAAGCTTTCCTAAGCATGCATCTTCCATTAGAAGCCCACTGACTGATGACATCAAGATGCTGACTTGCCAGAGCAGAACCTGGTTTCCCTCCTTGGACTAATATTTTTGCCCCTTAAAGATGTACCTCTGCTTGCTAGTCACTGTTTGGGCTGTTTTGCCAGCAGGATCTGGCTGCTGCCTTCAAGAGTCTTCTAGCTTTTACTGTTGAACTTACTTTTATTTCCTTCTGTGTCTTCCTTACTCCTGCAAGCACTCTGATAATTTTTTCCCTTGTGATTTTACAGAAATATTTACAATTACAGTCCTTAGAAACAAATCCCATCCAACTGACATCTCTACTCTCCATTTTGACATTTAGGGTTCCTGCAGGTTGTTTCACTACAGGAAAAAAAAACGAACTCCAGTGATGGGGTTAGATATTCCTTTAACATAAAGGCAGCTGGGATCCCGACTCCCTCAATGTGGGAATCACCACTTGGTTTTGTGTTCTCTCTCTCCCTGTTTCTCTCACAGGTGCACAATGCTCTCTCCCTCCAGCACAGCTGTACAGGGGTACCAAGGTCCCCTCCTTGCACTGCCCAACCAAGGCTGTCACTCTGCATAGCTCCTGTTCCCAACCCTGCCTCACACTTCACCGCATCTCTTACTGCTCTTACAGTGTCAATACACAAGAAAGCTGAACTGTTTCCTCTAGCTATCCCACATGAGGTTTGGTTACAGATTAATATTACAACTTCCCAATTTAAAGAGGCTGTGTCACTACCCAGTGAGGCACAGTGTTCCTTTTCTTTGGGAAAATAATGGAGAAAAGACACAAATATTCTTTTCGTAGAGCTGTGTATCAATATTGTATGCAGGAGAAAATTCAGTCAAGAGATATATTTGTGGCATGCATAAAAGGCTCTTTGGGTCAGAAGGAGCACTGAGATATTGTTCTGCTCCAGCTGTTGCTGATAATTTAAATACTTTCACATCTTCCTGTAAAACCTCAGAAACCTTCAGCCTGGGTCAGTATAAGAGGGTAGGAGAAAGGAGGGCGACAAGAAGAGAATCTTTCTACTACCTGAATCTGGAAGGTTGTTTTCTTCAGGCTGCTTCTCACTGGTTCATGTAACCCTACTAAAAATAAGCATAAAATTCAAACCTGGTTTTCATTACATAAGCGCAACAGCAGAGACACTTAGGTCTCCTCCTCAAGTTCATGGTGCAGGAACCTCAGTAAAGGCAGAGCTCTGAAAAATGGTAATTTTCATTTCAAAAAAGGACACCACAAGCACAGTATCCTAAGGGTGGGATATGACAAGTTACCCCAAAAAGTTACCCACTGTCTCCATGAACGTTGAGCTTTCCGTCCTGGGGTCATCACTGCCACGCTGAACCACAGTCACATGCTTGAGACTGTTGCAATATTATTCCCTGAAGCATTTCTTCCGGAAATGATGCTTCACCACGAGGAGACTCAACTCTTTGGAGCTGACACAACATTCAAAGTACTTCCAGAAACAAGGACACACTTTTGCTTGAGGCTGATGGGACTACACGGTGGAGTTGGCAGCAAAACAAAGATCCAGATCCATCTTTCCCCTATTATTCTTCAAACACTTACCCCACCCTACCAGTTGTTTATCTCTACTTTCTAGTTACTGTTTTGTGACCTGTAAACTTTTTTATTTGCTATCTGTTGCTATGCAAAGATGTGAGGCCAGAAATAAAAGTACTTTTAGCTCTGAAGTTTTCAGACATACCTGGAAAATACCCAAATTAATTTTCCCAACTACAGAAAGACAAATTGTTGCTTAAGAACATTCTCACTGTTACATGTGATTAGTTTTAGAATTTGCAACTACACTGCTGAAATCCATTCTTTAAATATGAAATTACATCCTAGTGCCAGATACCAATAATTAACTTATCTGATAGTCACAGAACACTTTAGAAACCATTAAAGTAACTGAGAATTTAAATGGAATCAAATCACCTTCTGTACCCACTGTGAGATTTCCACCAGAAAACAGATAACTTTTTTCTTTTTTCTTAAGTATTTCTTAAAATGTAGATTCAATCCAAGCTCAAAAGGCATTTATGGTATCCTTTCTTCTGTCAAATAGCCCTAATTAGCAAGTGTCTGATGGCACACAGGTATGTAACAGATCCCCAAAGTACGGCTCTTAATCCAGGCCTGCGGCTGTGGGATTATGACCGAATCATCTGCCAGATGTTATTTTTCCCACATATTAAGTAACCATTTACAACACATTTGTGACAGAAGCCTTGCTAAGAGCTTGCTGGATATAGAGATGATTTTTGGAGACTTGGCCAAAAGAGCACAGTGCAGGGATTTCCTGTGGAGCAGTGCGTGGGGTGGGGATTTGCCCAAACTGCCATGTTGGGAACAGGATTTCCCGAACAGGTTCACACCTTCTCTGAGCCTGAAGCCAGAAGCTGTTGCCCTTTGGGGATGGAGGAGGAAGGGGCTGCAGCCAGATGTAGCCTCTATCCAGGGAGCCCACAGGTCTCTTGCAGGCAAACCTCCAGAGCTGCACTATGAAAAATAGTCTACTGTGAAGAGCAGACTGGCATTTTCCTTCATACTTACCTTTTCTACCAAATTTTCAGCAGAGAGAATAAATATTTCCTCTTCTAAGGTGAAAGCTATTTTTCAAACTATTAGTTTTTAAGACCACAACTTAAATGGCTTCTCTATGCACACAACTGTGTGCCACAGGAGAAAGGCCAGGCCATGCAGGTGATGGAAACACAAAAGTTTTGGGTTTTAGGGTGGTATCTAAAAGAGTCAAATATATGTAAACCTCTTCAAAACATTTTTTGAGGTCTAATAACTTACAAGATATTGCAAAGCAATTCAGAATACATCAGAGTAAATAAATCTTGATGATTCCTACACCTCAACATTAGTAATCTCAACATAATGGAAAAAGCATACCCAACTGAACAGAAATAACAAAGGTAAATGCTTTCTAGCATTCTACAGAGCTTAGTAGAAAAAAACTGTTAGTCCCTAAAGGTTCAAAAGAATGGATTAAATGGTTTTCAAAAGAATGGATTAAATAGTTTTTCAAAGGATGTGCTTCGAACACAAGGCTTCTCTAGATGTTATCTTAAAAGCTACCTGAAATGAATACAGAACTGTAATGGCTGTATTATTAAATGCTATAGAACTTTTCCCCAAGGATATCTACAGTACTCTTGTGGCCCTCAGAATCTTATTATTAAAATACCTTTAAATGAATGGACTGTTTAAACCATTGGGAGTGAACTAGAGTGTACTAGGCCTACAGTTTTTAAAAGATTTTTAAAAGATGCTTAGAAGAAATCATGCATACTGGTACTGTTATTTAATGAAGAAACCTATCATCTCACACAAGCCACCCTCCTGATCGTCCTTCTCTCATAAATGCCTTGAATGTAAATCTCCTTTCTCTGTGGTCACACCAGAAACAAGAAACATCAGAGAGAGAGAGAGACAGACACACAAGGAGGGACGGGAGAGACAAAGAGAGAGAGGGGCAAACAAGGAGGGAGAGAGAGAGAGAGACAGACAGACAGACAAGTCATATGTCTTTTGATTCATGTCCAAGGTTGATTTTATGTCCAATCTTAAATTGTGCACCCTTTTGGCCACTGCCTTTATGTGAAAGATATGAACAGGGAGGATCTAGGTAGGTATAGGTGACAAATTTCAGTTGAACCATCTCGAATTTGACACTGAAGGAATCCAGGACATTAGACAAATGCAGAGTAACAGACAGAAGGTGGGAGATAGAAATTTGCCCTAAGCTGGTGAAAGTTTCTCAAATGAGAGAGGGAGTCAGAGCTCTTGCCAACTTTCCCCTTCCTTTGCACAGAACATGGCTAAAGGAAAGTCTTGCTTATGAAACTGTAAAATCTGTTAAGTGGGATTTCCAGTGCCCTGGCTCAGCTGACAACTAATTTGCTTTGCCTAGCAGGGATTTTCCATGCAGTGGACTCCTGTTTGCTATGTAAGTCATCCAAGTATTTGTTAGTGTCATAGCCAGAGCCAGATGATGTTTATTCTGCTAACATCCAGTCGGACTCCGGCAGCACTCATTGAGGTCAAGGCTTTATTTATAGAAGCAGATATACATTGAGATTAATTTTCTTTTCCTTGCTATAACCTACCTAAGCTCATCCAAAATAGAAAGAAACATGCAGACGTGCAAGCAACATACTAAGTGGGCCAAACCCATGAATTAGCATAGCACCATAGAAGCCAATGAAAAAAGCATTTTAAAGCAGCTGAGGATCTTGTCTATTATTTCTCACAGGGAAGGAAAGGGAGGAATTTAAAAGCAGAAAGCATAAAGCAAAAAGCAAAACCAACCAAGCAACAAAATGTTCCAGCATCTGGCAGAACAGGTTTGCAAGACAAAATCCGTCCATGGAGATCTACAATTTGAAGTACATTTTTTTTTTTTCCTGTGTTCCCAGTCACCAGAAAGTGCAAGAATCAGAGTGCAGAGAGCTCCAAGCAAGGAAAAATAACAAGACTTAAAGCAATTTACCTGCTGAAACTGAGAAGACATTGTCAACGTACGCAGTCTGAGATAAAGCAAAGCAGAAGAAAAGCTGCAGGTAAGATCCCCAGAGAAGCAGGCTGAGGACCAACATGCTGGCTGCACCCTGGCAGATCCCAGCTCAGAGGAACAGGGCTGCTTTGGGGATCTCTCTCTCTCTCTACCCTTGCTCCCTCTCTGCCTTGCTTGCTCTCTGCCTCTTCCCTCGCTGTGGGATGCGTGTGTGTACGTCTCTCTCTCTCCCTCTCCCCCCTCCCCGTGCCTTTAGGAAGAAAGAATGCCAACCATTTCCCATTAAATCTTCTCCTTACACTGGACACAGTTATATTTAACTCCTGCGCTGGATCAGTTGCCCCTATTGTGGCCATTAGCTGTTAAAACTGGGGCATGGGGGATTCTGGTTTTGCTAACAGAAGCAAAAAGGCACTTTGGATAATAATAATGATGAGCAGGAAAGGGAGAAATTATGATCTGGACTATAAACAGTATCCTGCAGGCAACCAGACACTGATGTCAAGATGGATAAAATCCCTGATTGATCATCTTCTACAGGTCACTAATTATCTTAATGAGAGACATGAGCAGTAACCTAACATCTGCTTATCACTGGTACTTACAAGCACTGCATTCGTTTATAGAGTGCAGCTCAGGCTATGGGGTTCTATGAAGACTTCACAAAGCAAAGGATTATTATTTAGGCTTTAAGCAAAAATGACAGTATCACTGACAGTGCCAGACAGCATAGGACCACAAAGAGTTTACTGACAGGGTGCAACAGGTGGAAGAATCAATATGTGTGCCATGACGAGGTGAGTAAAACGCTATCAGCTCTGGGGGTGGCAACAGTCAACACACAACATGACACAACACTCTTTTCACTGCAAAGAAAACAAACCTGTGATACTCTGAAAAGCAGAGATTACCTGTACAAAAGTTTGGCGTTTCAGTATTTTTTTTGGCAACTCAGAGGACTCTGCAAATAAACTTTCCCTTGAATAACTAGAAGAGGGATAGTCCTTTCTATCTGGAATCTGACAGTGGTTTCCACAAAAAGCAGAGGTACTTCTTCACTGTGAAAACCTCCCTCTCTTCCAGACAAAGATGGTTTTCCTTTGCCCACTGTTTATTGTTGCTCCCAAGACAAACATGGAAATCTTTTGGATTAATTACAGAACTGATTTTTTTTTTTGCATTGTGGAAAGTACTCATTAACAGAGATGACAATTCCTCCTGGGCACCAACTCCTGCTGAGCACACCACTAAAGAGCAAAGTAATGTATTTCCACAATTCTACTGAAACAATCTTGGCCGTTACTTTCAAGACACTGCAAACATATTAACAAAATCTTTCTAAATGTAATGGTTTGATAGGAACAATCACATCTGCCTTATGTATTTGTATCCTTAAATGATATCCTTAATATAACCATAATGCTTTCTAAAATCTCTTTCCAGTACTGCAGCAGTTTGGTTAAATGATTTTTTTTTTTTCCATTTAATCTACTTTATTCCACTGTCTGTTACTTTTTAGTATTTGGCTATTTATAGTGAAGATAGTAGTTTGGTCTCTTTCTTCTCTGACAAAGACGACCATGGATTAAGTAAGTGCCATCAGCTCTCAGTATGCTGCATCTCGGAGGGAAAGGTATAGCTCCTGCAAAGTTTATCATGACAAGCCCTCTCTATGTAGGATAAATGCCCAGCTGCCTGATTATAAAGGTAAGCAGTGGACAATCCCCCTGCATGGATGCTGGAAAAAAATTGCTCAAAAGTTAAACAGTCAAGATTTTAGCACGAGATTCACCTCTGAAAATGTTTGACCAGCTTGATAAGTTAGTCAAAGCAACAATTGAGTAATTGTCCTGAAATCCTCCTGTAGTCTTTTAGCAATGGAAAATTTGCTAGAAATTTGTAGCACAAAATATGTTCTGTTTGATAAATTAATCAATCCAATAATGCTGCAACGAACCAGGATGGCACAGTAGGATAGTGATGTACTTGGTTCTTCAGTTACCAATTTCAGTTCTTGGTTCACAGGCCTAGAACAGAAACACGTGTTCAGATAAAAGTGAAAAATCTTGCTTAAGAGTATTGCAAGGAATTCTGTCATAAAGCACACCTAATCTCTGATCTGCTCTGAAGAATATAAGAACAAGGAACATGCCTTGGTGGTCAGAAGTAACACAAAGAAGCCAGGGCTGCTTGAGAGTTAAAACCCCAAATAGTTAGCTTTGCATTTAATTCAGATCGCTCTGAAGTCTGAGCCTGTTTTACCTGGCTCTCAGCCAATGTGAGAGGAAGGTCTGTAGGCAAACACTCTGCTGTGGAGAACATGCCATCTTCCACAAAGACTCAAAAGGAGATGTTTGGACTTTATTTGAAGAGACTTCTTCATCAAGATGTAGCAGTAGTTCCTCACCTTGTCAGTTTTTAGTGGAATCACCATTAGGTCAACACAAAGGAGAGTTCCATTACGAGGTAGCAATCCAGGCCATGTCACGGAGCAAGCAAACTGCTGGTAAGCTTGTTAATAGTATTAGCAACAGAATAATGAAGTCTTTGGAAATAAAATAGACAATAGCTGTGGGGCTTTTGCTTTTGAATTATTCAGCTAACAATGCACAAGACTGACACTCCATGCTAACTGGTGTACCACGCTAGATGACAAGGGTGTACAGCTGGTTCCACACCTTGTTTCTGTCCTCTGTGGCACTGGTGCACGTGACAGAGACAAACCTGAGGATGGGAAGTGTCACATAGCAGAGTCTTATGTATGTGAGAAACTTGACAGACATGCTTTCCAGGCCCCTGAGCTCTCAACAGAAAGCTTCTGCTCCCTTCAGAGAGCTCTGCGCCAGTTAGTTAAGGCCAGTGCTCCGAGATTAAAGATGAGTCCTTGTGCCTACCATTCAAATAACAATCAATAACAAAGGATTGTTTCCTCCTTCTGAATTCCCTGCGGCTGCTTTTGCTGTGTAGTGAGAACTCACATTAACACAGCTTCATGGTGCAACTACTGGAGAAGATTCCATAAATATTTGGGCATAAAAATAATTTATTTTTTTAAAAATCTTACAATTTTTATATGAAACTAGAAGCAATACATACTACATAGCAAATACATAGCAAACTAGAAGCTAGAAACTGAAGCAATACACACTACATAATTCTTACTCTTCTTACCCATTCTTACTAATCTAGAATGGCTGCTCTCATACCAGGGGTAGTGTTCATCAACTGGAAATACAATGGCTTCAGCAGTATTTCTATTTCAGATGACATTACTTTAAGAAACACAGCAAAATTTTCCCACTGCAGTTTCTGAGTCTCATAGGATACCTCAATGGCCTAAGTGAGAACAAGGGGTATTAACGACTTGAGTTTTAAAAATTGTTCCACAGCAAGAAGCCCAGAACTCCAAATGTCATCTGCAGTTTACTGTTCAAAGATAAAGACCCCCACTATTTTATCACAAGGAATCAACTACAGTTTAAAAAAAATCCTATTTTGAGTAGAGGCCATAGCAAATAATGTCAGAAGCCAACCACCACACGACAAGAAAAAATTCTGCACAATTTACCTGCTCAAGTGGCTGTTGCCTGACCTTTTCAACCCAGATCTGACCTCTTAGAAGAGGGTGGAACAATCTGCTGATAACCCTACCATGTAAATAGAATTTATGAACCTTTTCTATGCAAGAATTAAGGAATATTTGTTAAAAAGCCTTCCCCCAGTCCTATCCACAGTAACTTAATCAAAAAGCCAAGGGAAAATGAATATAGTTAAAATATGAATCTCAAGGCCTTATATGAAGACTGTTCTAGTTAGAAGGACAGAGAATCATAGAATAGTTTGGTTGGAAGGGACCTTTAAAGGTCATATAGTCCATCCCCCCTGCAGTCAACAGGGACATCTTCAAGAAAACCAAGTTGCTCAGAGCCCTCCCTGTTCAACCTGACCTTGAAAGTTTCAAGGTCTGAGGCAGCTACCACCTCCCTGGGCAACCTGTTGTGGTGTTTCACCACCTTTGCTGTAAAAGAGTTCTTCCTTATATGTAGCCTAAAGATACCCTCTTTTAGTTTAAAACCATTAGCCCTTGTCCTGTCAAGATATTCAATATATAATCAAGACTTTCTAGTTCAAAAGTGTGCGAAGCTCTTCTGCTGAGTGGGGCAAAAAGTAAAACAGCAACCCAGTCTTAATGCGATAATTCAATAACAGCTTATGTCTGCTAAGTAGTAGAGAAGAATTCTGTTCATTCAATTAGTGCAGGAGATGGAGAAGATTCTTTACAATTATGTCTTCCTTGTTAGATAGTTATTTAGCAACAATTGTTTTTCACAATAAAGATACCTGTTCAAGTTTGTATGCCTGAACCAGTTACACCTAACATTTAGATTTAATATTTTGACAACATAGCTAATGTTACTTTGGAAGATGGTTATTATCTACAAAAACAAAGGCAGCTACTGAAAAACAATGCAATGCAGAAAAACAATGAATGGCTTAACCATTTCCTCACTGGTTTGTTTAGATTTAATTCAGAGGTCATGTAGGAATAGACCCACTAACTGTGCAATGAAGCAAATTCAACCACATCACAAAGCAAATTGACCTACACGAGAAAATTCTGACTTAATTGACTCCCCACTCATGCCTCTCACCCAAAAGGGTATTAGGTCACAGGGCAGGTGGCCAGTTAAAGCCAAGCCAATGCTAGTAAATATCTGGATTATCCAGTGGCTGAACAGGACAAAGGTGGGACACTGGAGGAAGGACATTGATGTTCTCATGAAGGCAGGATATTAATGCCTAGCAACTTCCAAAACCAACCTTTTTTGAAATTAGTCATTTAATGGGCGTTATACATTTTACAAAAAGGAGTGGCCCTCTGGCCTCCTCTTTTCTCTGTACTCTGTATTTGCAGAAACACAAAACATGTGCTAGGGAACCTGATTTGCTTTCACACCTTTCAGAGTTTATTTTTTCTAGGGCAGCCTAGCTCTCACCCTATTTTTAGAAGTTCAGCTTGAAACCCCCAGCTTTCCACCTTTAGATTTATTTCAAAGGCTCAGTCTTTTGCTTTTTTCCTGCTTAAGTAACCCTCATGCATACAGTTCTTTTTATATTGGTGATAATGGAACAAACTATAGCACATAAGTTATAAGCACACTATCCTACTACATACTACAGAATAATGCCAAGTGACTTCCATCAAAGCAATCTGAAGAATCTCATTGTGGCCTTGTAATGTTGGAAAGCAAAACAAAGTAGAACAATTTTTAAACATTAATTCAGCCACTGACCTTTATAACAAAGCTCTTCTTCCACTTTCCTGTTTCGTCTACCTTTTAGACCTCGCCTTTCAAACTGCAAATCATTTAGCATTTGCTGTGGGGTTGTATAAATTTAGCATCATGGTAGGGCTGCCATTCACAACTGAAACATGTCCACATACATAATGTGGTAGACATGCAGAAAGCCTATGCTCCCCTACATTGCATGTATGTATTACTGTCGTGTTAAGAGGTGAGACCACAATAAACCATCCCGCATTTCTTTCACAGGGGAAACTAGGCTGTAATGCCACAGCTTTAACGATCTACACAGGAAAAAACCCCATAGACTTGCTGAATGTGTTGATAAAATGTGCAGAAAATTTGATGTCTCTTCAAGATATTCAAGCACTACGTAATCATTTGGTGCATATTTAGTATGCCAAACATGTTCTTACTGTGCTGTATCTAGTGTACAGGATTAGACCACCATGCACAACACTTCTTGGATGAGAGGTGCTCATCACACTTGCTTACAGGTCTGCACAGAATCAAGAGGTGCCAGGTATTTGGAAGTCCTAGACAAAAATGCAGAAACCAAAATTATTAATAGAAAAATGTTCAATAGGAAAACGGAGATGCCTACAGAAAAGCATGCGTACAATGGCCTTGACATTGGAAGTCCTGGCCAACTGAGAACTATGGCTACTAGTATATAAGTAGATAAATACTATTTAACATCCTAGGGAGGTAAATCACAAATCAAGTTAAAGCTACAACCCAGTCTGTTCTTGATATTTACATCTAGACGAGATGGAGACAACTTTCATTTGTATTGTCTATTGCTGTTATTTACTTCCACTAGTAAAAGTCTGCAGAGCTCACTGCCTGTTCTAGTATCACTGCAGTAATGCTGGAGGCAGAGAACAGAAAAATATCTGGCAGTAATTGGCTCTCACGACTTCCAATTTATTTTTCATCTAGCCTGCCAAAAAGCCCAACCAATTAGAACATTCTTGCAGGAAAAAAGTGTAATTCTTTCTGGATGCAATGCAGCATCCTGTTTCTGATTTTCACACTGCACAACAGCCCTTTACACCATTAAAAACTTTTAAGATGCAAGCAAACATGGATCCAAACATCAGTGCATACACACCCAGGAGAATGCCCACTCACACAGAGGATCCTTATCACATGAGTTGCCAGAGCACCACTGATTCAGGAAAAGCCTTAATCATGCAAGTGAAATCAAAGAAGCTGCTGCTTAAATGAAACATGTGCATAGCTGCTAGCCACCTCAGAGCCTGAAAAAATATTTAAAATAGCATGATGCCTCGTTTTCCCACAGCTAGTTTTCCTCTCGTCTCATGGATACCTCTGGACACTAAATATTCAGGGATCCTGTGCCTCACAGAATGCAAAACCAGGAGCAGAGCTGCTGAACATGGGGAGCAGTAAAGGACAACACTCATGGGTTTATCCAAAGACCCGATCAAAGAACCAACTTTATAAAGGTGGGGATGGGTAAAGGAATAGGTCACAGTAGAACACCAGGAAGAAGTAGCAGTATGTTCCCAAGTTTGTTTATCTTCCTTTGTTTGGTTGGTTTTTTTTACTTTTTCCTAGCAAACGGCCACAAGAGGTGACCATGACACTACAGCAAGCAGAACTCAGAGTTCTCAGACACCACAGTTGTTGGGCAGCCTACATCTGGGTTTTAAAACTGCTGTGCTTGTGCTGATGGCAAATTTCATGCTGATTTCAAGGGGTCCTGGGTCAGGCTACCGATGGAGAGACTTTGCCTTTTTACAGTGATTCAAATTTTGAAGCCCAGACTAGGCTGCACTCTTACACTGCCCATTGCCCAGCCATTCCAGTATGCCAGGGTTGTCTTCCAAACACAGGAACCTAATCAAACTAGACAAATGCATTTTCCCAGCTCCCTTTGCAGATTCATGGAGCTATAATTAAGGCTGCATTAGTATTTTCATTATGAAGTCCTATTTTGGAGCCTTAATCATTTGTATTTAAGACATTCTTACAAAGTAGCAATTTGGCACACAGGGACGAAGACTTTGAGAAAAAACAGGTCTTACACTAAATTCAGTAATAAAGGTTTCATTGATTTCAACTACATAGAATAAGGCCCAAAATTAGCTGCTTATCTGTGGTAGCTTAAAATCCCTGGTAGGACTGAAATACTGTTTTTTCCTCAAATAAGTTTTACTGAGCACTTTAATGATATATCTCTTTTTGCAGAGCAGGCAGGTGGTTTCTGGCCTAGCTAATGAGACTTTTATACCTAAAAATGAGCAGCTGTGTCTCCTTGCTGCAAGAAGGATACACTGCTTTGGATGGAACTTGAGGTGTGCCTGCAAGTTCACCAGTATTGGTATCATCACCTCCAGGATGTCTTCCAGGAGTCTTCAACTCCAAAACACAATTCAAATCCTGTCTTTAAAAGCATCCCTTCTCTGGATCCAGTTTAGAATTTAACCTAAGGTATTGCACAACTAATTACTAGTTGGATTGCTCAGTCATCCTGTAGCTGACAAAAAGTAAAAGAATATTCCAGATTCAACTATTCTGTGCCACGTTCTCAGCAGTGTGCTTCCTTATCTCCTCCATCAGCTTCTTGAAAAGCTTCAGAAATTTTTGGTTTTCATCAGAGTATTGACTCAAACAAGCAAATTGTCAACCTATTAATCTTTCTTGCTTATTTGTGCAATATTTCAGGAAGCTTAGAGATTCCTGGAAGGAACAGACACGGAAATAATCCTCATTTATATTAGAATGTGCCATAATTAGCTGAAGGGTCTGCTTTACTGAGGGCTTCTTTAAACCTTGCCCATCTGGTTTCTATCAAATCAAAAGAAACAGAAAACGTCTCCTTTAAGAAGAGCTGTTTCTTACTCATTACAATAGTCAGTTATACATAAATAAATTGGCAGAAATCATATTGCCTCCACATCATAAAGACAATCAGCTATGATAAAACTGGTCTGACCTCATAACATCAATAGGCAGGGGAGTGCCCAGCACTGTTTTCTCTACTAAGCACAGCCACCAGGCTCTTTAAATAGCATAAGAGCTGCAATGGGGGTTTTGATTTCAACATATAAAGGAATGATATAGTCAGGACAGAAGTCACATTTCTTAATAGGACATTACTATAGCTTACAGCCAGTGTGTGCTAGTTTCCTGGGTATAGAGTGACAGTTCTGTTTAACAGGTCTACTTGGGATTTTGCATGGATGCTTAAAAACAAATCTAGCCAACCCAAGTATACATCTGATTGCTCACCAAAATGGATATAAACTATATGGTCATAGCAATTTAAGGCAAGCGCACATGACATATACCCACACAGGCAGTCTACTGAATTCACTGCAGACTGAAGGCGAAATAATTAGTAAAGAGTAATTACTGCAAACTAAACCTGTAACCAAGCTGAGCATACCAAGAGGCTCCAGGAACACACACTCAACACCTTAAACTATCTTGTGAGGTGTTGAGACACTAACAAACTTTACTTATTCCTTACAAGTAGCCATTTTGTTACAGCTGCTGATGGCTTCCCCTATGCCCCCCAGTTAAATTACCTGCTGGGTTTTGGACATCTCTGTAACACTTATCCTCTACCACTTGCTGTTCCCAAGGTCCATCCCCTTTTGTGTATGCCAATGTCCTCTCTTTGAAGGAGACATGCTGTTGGCCTGAACTTCTGGCTTTCCCAAACATATGAAATAAGCAGTCCCTTGTAAGAAAAGATTTCACAGGATACTAGACTAATGATTGATGGAGGTCACCCAGTAACAGGTATACCAAAATTTCAAATATTCCTTATTTACCCTGATGACCATGATAAGAAAATGGCTCAGAACTGTGCCTTATATAAACACTAACTTCTCCTGGTTTGTCTCAATAAATTACAGTCAGTACCTCTTCCACAGCATCGTCCCTCAGCTGAGGCCCAGGCATTTTTTTCCTCTTCCGTTTGCTGTCCTGAGTCTGTCCAATACCTTTAATCCCATGCTCTGGCCTTGAAGAAAGTCAGCATTCCCCAGATTTATGACATCTGTATTTTTTGTGGGTTTTTTTTTTTCTTCTTTTAATAAAATTAGGACATTTCAGAGATACCTTGTTTCTGCCTCACCTCTGAAACTTTTCTTTCATACAGTTTCATTTGTCTAACACTCCTCTTAGATGAACTCCATGGTACAGGAAAGCTATACAAACAACTTAGTACAGATTTCACGCTCTTTCTGGAAATTCTGCACTCTCATCTCAATCATTACAATCTAAGAATTTCTAATACATCATGGTATTAATCTATTTTAAAGCCATAAGAAATGCAGCATTAATTGGTTTTTGAGCTCTTAAGAAGTTCAGTGAAATTCAAACTGATGTTATCAATTAAGTTATCACCTTCCCACAGTTTCAAATTCTTTGCTTTCAATTTTGCAGGCATCTTGACCTACTAAAATGACTTAGGCATGGTTATTAAAAACCTTTTCTACAGATCCAGCTTAAGCTTATTTCCAACAGCTGACATGAAACAGTGACATAATTCAAATACTCTCATAAAGGAGAAACAGCATGAAAACAACTTTTTATTGATTTTCAAATATAAAGCAAGAATTTCTGCATTTGCTTATCCAATGCAAATTATCTCCTCTGTGGTTAGCCCCAGTAATCTTACAGATATTTCACATCATTGTAATGGACTGTGTTTAGTCACTACAACATATTAAAATCAATTTTTGAGAGCTAAACTGAAGAATAAAACAAAATCATGACAAGATCCAATGTTGCTCCATATTCCTTGCAGACTACCCCAAAGAACACAGCAACACTGTTGTCTCAGCAGTCTTACACTTGTTCCTGAGTTGCAACCACTCTACAGATTTTACCTGTTTGCACTTCTTAGCCCTCTGCCTAAACAAGAGCCCATGGCCTTGTGCCAGACCTGGACTGAAGTACAAGAACTAATAAGCTAAGCTTTTTGCAACAGACCGAACTGTAGGCCAGGTTTCCTTGCTAGCTCAGTCCTTCTCTTTCCTAGGCCATCCAAGTGCCTTCCACTAGTTAAGTAATGCTTAATGTCAATGGAATAATAGATAATAAAGCAATCAAAACCCATTTCAGAGCCAGGATTTTTCCTTATATATGTAATAACAAAGAACCTCCCAGTGCATTTAAGAACACATGTAAATACAAAGTAACCTGCTTAGTAATATACTGAATAGTCATTGCTGCAGACCACGACAGAAACAGAGAAGTAACTATTTCACTTTTAAAGTCTGAGCTAAGTCAGACTGTCAGATGCAACAACAGATGAACACACAGTAGATGGACCCTCAGGTAGGCCAATTATCTCCTTTAAACGTTATCTCTGCATCACAGTCTGTGCGAGTTGGGCACTGAGTTTCTATACAGTTATACTAAGAACAGTTGCTGCACAATCAGCCAGCACAGCCTGGTGGTTGCTTTGTGATGTCACCCAAACTGAGCATTATGCTCCAGCTTAACACTTTGTTGTTGTTGCAGCTGTTGTTGAGGGGGTATTTTACTGTTGTTTTGTTGTTGTTGGGGAATTTTTTTTAAATGCTTTTTTTATTTCCTCCTACAAGTACTGTAAATCCCAGTTAAAAACAAATGCAGTAGACAGAAACTCAGCCCTTGCATTTTTAATACACTACTTCTACCTGCAGTAGAAGCTGAAAATACAACCTGTAAAATTATGAAGCCAGTATCAAGTCAATGGGCTTCAATACATAATGAGGCCAATCAGCACTTTTTCCACAACAAGTCACTTTGTTTTGGTCCTTATGGGACAGTCTGTAACAAGTCTTTAACTCTCCCTGGTGGTCAATTAAAGACAAAGCTACTGTAATTGCAGACTGCCAATATTTCTGTTTCAGTTAGCATAAGCCTCTCAGCTAACTTCTTCACCCAGAATATCCAAGATTTTAATGCATGAATCTTGATGGGTTTGACTGAGTAAAATAAAAAGTACAATTTTATCATAGGTGTTTGTATACAATCTCTAGAAGGCCTGGTATACATTCAGATATCTTTTACATTTTACAATTACTTAATTTTAGCATCTAAAAAGATTCTAAAAAATTCTAAAAAGATTCTAAAAAGAGTTGTACTGGTTCCACTTTTGGAAATCAATTTAATTTTGCTTAACACACTGCCTTGCATCACCATTATCTTCATCTTCTACTACAGGTTAGAACGAGTCAGCCATGGAAATTCCTAGAAGAAAAAAACCAAGAAACAGACAGACATATCAGAATGGACAACCAGTAAGAGGAACAGGATACAGATACGTATTAACTACCAGA
This sequence comes from Galbula dea, assembly GCA_013399015.1. Lineage (NCBI taxonomy): Eukaryota > Metazoa > Chordata > Aves > Piciformes > Galbulidae > Galbula > Galbula dea. The sequence continues at coordinate 4,373,873 of VWZX01007020.1, read as the reverse complement.
TGGAATCCACAGGAAATAAAGACTGCTTTAAAATGCTTTGTCTCATTTTCTCAGGAATGAAAAAGAACAACCATAAGTTCTGGGAATGGTCATTAAAGACACTGTACATTAATAATAGCCAATGGAAGAAACCAAAACCAGACCAATAAACAAGGAAAGCAGACAGCAGTGTAAAAGCACCCATTCTTCCAAACATAATCTTTCTGCTTTGCAACTATTTCTGCTTTCTTTGCAGTTTAAGTGACACTTCCTGAGCACTTCAGAGACCTGCCCACATGAATCTTGCAGAAAGAGGAAGGCATACATACCTGTTTCTTTCTCTCAGACTGTGGGTCAATTATTACATTTACAAGAGAAGGTGTTTGCTTGTCAGCCAGGCTTACTTTCAGAGCATGCTGCAACTCTTCTGGCGTTTTAACACAGTATCCTTTACCTCCAAAGGCAGACATTATTCCCTCATAGTGTGAGTTTGGCAGGAGAGAAACAGGAGGTACACTGTAACGAAATGGCAGGAAAAAATAGCGAGACTGATCAATTTAATTACTTCAGCACTAATTTTAAAAGTGTAAGATGATTATAGTGCTGGCCTGATGAATTCTGAACTGGAAGAACTATGTTTTCTCTACCACTTAAACTATGCTTATAGAGTAGCATACTCATTTTAATCTTCTGGAGACATTCCTGAGCAAAGCTTTAGCCTAGTTCTCTTGATAGACAGATCTTAGCTCCAGAAGAAGCAGCAGCCCAGTGTAAACTAAGAACACAAGATTTGGGTAATTTTGTAGGTTATAATGATTTTGGAAGTTAGTCCACTATCAACCCTGTTCTGTGGGGCCTGAACTGCAGCAGAAACCTGAGACAACTAATAGATAGTCATCTCTCTGAAGCACCCCTGTGTAAACGATAGTCTGGAGTTAGGTTGGGTGTTTGATTTTGGTAATTAGTTTTTATGTCTATGAACTTAGCCTAGGACTAAGTTCACTTTATGAAAAGAAAAACTCCAATCTGGATCATAAAGCATTAAAAGTGAAGAAAAAACCCCCATTTTGATCACATCTTCCTTAATTAGCAGGACATACTTTAATATACTCACCATGTAGCAGGATCTCCAAACTTTAACATCTCCTTCCAGGCATCCGCATCCAAACCAGTGTAAATCCCATTGTTGTTTACTATGACAATCAGGATTGGCAAGTTGTATCTATAAAAAGATGCATTTGGAGGAACTCAAATACTTGCACCTTTCTGGAAGGAGATAAGTGTTACCTTTCCTTAAAAGGAAAATACCTTAACTCCCACCTGAAAAATGATTTATTTATCAATGGTAACATTATGTCACAACAGCATAAAAATGAACCATGTATTTGGCTTGTTTTCATGTGCTTTGAAGTGTAACCCATCTTAACAGCAGCATTGTTTGCCCTCCTATTAAGTTGATCCTGGCAATACACAAAGAGGATCTTCCTGAGCGAAAAACAGGTACCTGCAAATAGTCTCCACCTCCATCCCAGAAAATCCAAAAGCACTATCTCCTTCTATGCAGATGACTCGCTTTTCAGGTGTCCGGTCTTTAGCTACCATTGCAGCTGCTATAGCAAAACCCAGTCCAACTCCCATTGTTCCAAAAGTACCTGCATCAAGCCTAAAGGGGACAATACAGAATTACTATGCCTTTATTTCTACTCAAACTTCTAAGCTAATCCATGGTGACTTAGGCTTTACTTTTTAATAATGTGCACATACTATTCAAATACTGCTTCATAAACAATAGGTATAATGAGATACCAGAAGCATAGATTATTCTATTCAGTCAAACATTTGATAAGACTGTAAATGTTTTAAGCAATATAAACATATTGGAACTATCTTACACATGCTTTTAGTAACAATATTTCAGAGACAGTTACTGTAGAGATATGAAGACTACATGAAATCTTTCTATATTTAATTCCACGAAAATAAAACCACAGGTCTGAAAGTCATTGGTTAAATACTGCTGGTTTTAATTTTAATCTGCTGTTCAGTTTTTGAAATCAAATTGAGAGCTGTAATTAAGTTAGATAAGTTCAGCCAGAACCTCTTAATGGATAAAGAACTACATAAAGAACTAGATTATTTTAGGGTTAACTTTTCAAGTTTGCTTTCAGATACACTCAATGCAATCTGAAAATCAATCACCATTAACATCACTGTATCCTATTTTAAATAAGGGGGGGAAAAATGCAAACCATTCCAACTTCCCTGGAAGTATGGTTTATTTTTTCATTTAGAACCTCTAAATAAGATTACAAAAATTCTGGATCATGATGCTTCTCAGATAAACGAAAATATTTATACATAAATCTAGTCTGTTGTGTCAGTACAACAAAGAGAATACCATACCTCTGACGAGGATAGTAATTTGGAAGCATAGTTCGTCCAATGTCCATGGTGTTTGCTCCCTCACTTACTAAGATGCAGTCCTTGGGTATCAGTTCTCTGATGTGATGAAAGACTGTGTAATAATTCATTGGCAGGGATTTCTGTAATGCTAATCTCTTAAAAATAAGAGAGATTAGTAACTCCTACAGATAGAATTTACATTAAGATGCAGAGCTGAGGCATGTAAATAACAATGCACTGTGCTAGACAAGGCTGAAGTATTTAGTCTTCCATGCTCTACCATCAAGGTCCACTGCTTCTGTATCTATCATAGTGACACAATGTATTTATTAGAGGCTCACTCAGCTCACTGACCCTTGGATGTCCTATCATTAACCGGAAGCTATTAAAACTCAGTTTAACCCGAGATGCACATGAAAACTTTTTTGCACACAGATTTGACTATTGATAACCCTAAGTGAACTGTCATCTCTGTGCTGGGAGGTAATTAAGAGTGATCTGCTAGAATGAATTTATTTTAGATCCTAATCTCAGAAACATGATTCTCAACTTGTAGAACATGAATTGCATAAAGTTAAGCATATGCCAAGCATCTGTGGTCTTTTGGCCTTAACAGCTACTTGCTTTTAACGTAGATTGTACTTCCATTGCTAAACAGATAGCCATCACAATTACAGAGAAAACTAAAACATCATCTTCCTGTAGTCTGGCTTCCACTTGGAGTACCTGTCCAGTGCTTAGAAGTCACTGCCCATAACACAGCAGCTCAGACTGTGGTCTCCTACTTCTGGTTTTAAGAACCCAAACACAAAATTCAATGACTTCCATACAGTTTGAATTCATACAAAACCAAGAGTACTTAACTTACAGTTAAGTATTAAGACATAACTTACAGTTCATAAGCCTGACTCGAATAAGCCTATACCAAAATGGTATACATTTTCAAAGTCTGGGTGACATGACTGTCAGAAGTAATTGAGGAGCTTGAATATAGACCAGTGACAAAACAGACTATGCACTGGTATTTAAGGTGAGAACTCTACTCTTTTCTTTAACATAATAATACCTTTGAACTTTCCTCATTGTTGATTATTTTCTCTCTTAGCTTCTTCCACCACTCTGAATTTGAAGGGTATTTCAATGGTTTCTTGCTGAATTCTTCTAATAGCTGTAACAGTGAAATGTTGCAAAGATTTATTTCAACATATTTAAAAAAACACCACAAGCATCAAGAATAATGTCATCAAGAAAGATCCCAGCACAATCACAGTAACACTAATCAGAATCTTTAACGTTTAAATTGGGAATAGACTGGATGCACAGCATGAATATGTNCCCCCCCCTTTTTTTTTTTTTTTTTTTTTTTTTTTAACTGGTAACTTATTTTATACAAATCAGAGGAAATTCAGGTTAAAACAGGAGGACATCTGACATAACATTACCTGCTTGGTCACAGCATTTATGTCACCCAATAAAACTGCAGCTGGCCTCACATTATTCCCCAGCTCTTCTGCACAAATATCAACCTATATTTCAAAGGGAAAGACCACCATTAACTCAAGGGTATTAAGAGATATTTTTTTCAGTTCAAGTGAGGAACATTGTGTAACAATATCCTCATACCTTCTTTTGACTGTACAGATAAATTCCTCTGCCTTTTCATTGAAATGACATCAGGACATTATTCACAGAAAAATCTTATGATACATACCCGTTTATAACAGAAGTTCATATCTATCTATCTATCTCCTTAAAATTGACTCCATGCTTCTTTCAAGCTCTTGAAGACTTGATTAGAACATTAAGGAAAAGCAGTTGATTTTAGTGATATGTATATGAGAATTAAAAACCTAGGCTGTCTGTAGGGCAGTGTTTGCCATATGAAGTACACTACCAAAATAATTTACAACAGTTGCTCTGGACAATGCCAGAATATAGAGCACTCCCTTCAAGTGATGATTTTCCTGCTTACCTGAACAACCTTTACATCCTGTCGAAATCTTGGTGGAAGACCAAAATGCAAAATCCAATTTAATCTTGCACCAAGCAAGATGATTACATCAGCATGCTGTAATGCCCTAAAAAAGGGAAATAAGAGAATTAGTGTTTTCAAAATTAGAAGTAATCCTAACAAACTCCAGAATATGCATATAATCCTTTCTCTAAGCTGCTTGCTTAGCCTCAAAACCCTGTAGCATTTTACAAAGCCAATCATTACGCCATTCTTGAGTTTCTAAACTCAAGAAGAAAATTAGTTACTATTTTCATAATATATTGTGTTTGGGAAAGGAATTGTTACACTAGGAGATTAACAAGATGGTGTAATGATCCTAAGGTTAAAGCAAATGACTCAGTACTGTGACACTGGCAACACCAAGTGCAAAAATGAAGAATGTTGTGGACCTCTCAGTTTAGACTCCTGTTCATTTCTCTTTCAGCTGAGTAAGCAATATTTGGTATATTCTTTTATGCTGTTTTTCTTAACAGCATGCCCTAACAGTGATAATGCTAAGATGCTCAACACATTTTAATCTCAAAGTAGATAAATGCTCCATGTGCAAGATGACTGTGCATGTATGTATCTAATAGGGTTCTCATAGCTTATTCACATTCATTTTGCCAAAAGCCAAAAAAAGCTTTAAGTGATTAAATAGAGTCCTTCAGAGTAGCTCAAAACACCTTTAAGAATTTAAATAAAGTGCAGTTTAGTGATGGCATATCACAAACACCACACAGACAGCAGACAGCAAAAAGTTAACTACAACACGTGCATCTTCAGCTTCTATTTATAGTGTTACAATAAAAAGCTACTAGTTTGTCCAGTGCACTAACTTCAACATGTAACAAACTGCCAGTTTCATTTTGTTATAAAACATGTATTAACAACATTGATACATCTACTTGCCTAAGGTTTCATAATTATAGATACTAGCTCTCAGATAAAAGCATCTTCCTGACCAGCATTCTAAGCATTGTCAAAAGTGATCCACCTAAATCTGTTGTCTCTTTTCAAGCAAGACCTTCAGTGCTCTAAACTGAGGTGCAAAACACAGCTGAAAAATTTTTGTTGTATGCATTTTGTCTTCCCTGGCATGTGTAGAGCACCACAATTCCTAGCCGTTTCTCAGATGTTAAGATTAGAAGCCTTGCTTTATATTTACGTTGATCTTGCTGCAGCTACACAATTTGGATGGTTATCAGGAACTACTCCTTTTGCCATTGGTGTAGGCAAAAAAGGCAGTCCACAAAGGTCCACCAACTTTCTGATGTTGTTTTCAGCATGTGAATAAGCAGCACCTGAATGAAATGAAAGAGACTGCTTAAAAATACAGAAAAGTTCTGTATTCTCTTGATTAACCTGATTACAACAGTGGCATAAAAAGTAGCATTTCCTATTCTGAAAGCTATTTTTCATTGTTGAGAACTCAAAGCATAACATGCCAAACTACAGGTACCCGAGTTCAAATTTCCCATATTTTTGACAGAAGCTTTTTTAAAAAGTTGCTAAACTATTGAGCTGTTTCTGTGAAGCATGGTAGGGAAAAATAGGAAATATTGTTGATCTAAAATGACAGTTTTGACTGGGTGAAGTCCAAATGGAAAATGATTTTTGGTTATTCTGATTCTTGCTGTATGTGCCAGAGCAGCAGACAAAGTATATCACTTCTGTATTCTAACAGAGTTTGTTTGGAATTTTGAAAGTGATCCCTTGGTACTGGTTCTAGGCTTAAGACAATGGTTATTCAATTTTTTTCTACTTAAACTTGTATTTTATCAACTGACTCTCTTCTTGAACTAATGACAGACAATACACAAAAGAGCTGATTTTAAGGTCAAATTTCCAAGAAGTTTGTTTATGGTTTTTGTTTTGGTTCTTGTTTGGAAGTAATGAAAAGGAGATGTCTAACACATGGGGAAGAGAAATCACTTTGGTCATTGTTTTTGCTACCTTTGCCAACGATTAGAAGAGGCTGCTTGGAACAAGCAATGATAGATGCTGCTTTGGATACAGCAGAGCTTTCAGCTGTGCTGATGGGAGGTGGCAGGCAGCATTCTGCATACCTGGAAGTCAAGCAAAACAAAAAGCTCTTAAGAAAATTCAAACCAATGAACTTTAAAGATAACACTTGTTTAGCATAAAACCACAGTTCCTATACACCATGTTACAATATTTTTCAGAACAGGATATACTTCTTTTAGTCTTTCTTGCATGTTTCTTTAATCTTACAGGTTTGTTGATCTAGAGACTTACAAAGTGACATCATTGTACTCGCATTGTATTAATTAATTCCTTTTTGCACATTTCATTACAAACTATAATCTGTATCATATGGTATTGTATGATAGAAGGTTACATTTAGAGGCTGGATTTTTAGTACTGTTTCAATCTTATGGCAAATTATTTCATCTATTGTTCTTGTTTATCTTTTTCTTGGTTTAAGAAAAGAAAATAACTTAAAACTAAAATTTCTTTTATTTAGTGACTCGGAAAACAATGAATGTAATCTGTACGCACTTGACAGAGCTCTTATTCACCTGAAGAGTCACAAAATCCCCAGGGATGTCAATATAGCAAGAACCTGGGCGACCATACATGCTGGTTCTTACAGCCTAGAAAACAGACAATCACAGTTTCAACCACTTTTTGAAAGGATTTAAAAGATCTTCATGTGTAAAAACCAAGAACACTCTTCTGTAGGCAGAGAAGGAACACGCTATTTCATATATTCATATTTCATATACCAGTGCAGGGAAAGCTCCCATGGATTGATTTATACCAATAATTCATGCTTTGATAGCTATTTACATTTTCCCCTATACACCAGCTGAAGCCTTTCAGTAGATGCATGGCATTAAAGTCTTTGTTTAGTTTACAATGAGACAATTGCATTATCAGCTGTTGTGTTTGGAAATACTAAATTAAACTTTCATGCTGAATTCTAAAGTAGCACAAATAGAAAAACCAAGGCAATCAATGCCTCCACTTTCAATTACTTTTGATTTCAGTTCTTCTATTACAGGTAGATGCTCTACTGAATTTGCACTCCCAGAAACAGCATCGTAGTATGCAGAATTTAGACTGACATGGCTGAAGTGCTGCTTTACAGGAGCAAGAGACTTCTGTAACCCTTTCAGAAGCCCTGAGATAAGGATGTTTCTCTCAGTCTCTCAAAGGAGCTCACCAAACCAACAACCAAACTCAAACCTCAAACACAACTATCTCCACCATCTCACTCCAAACCTCCTTCAGATAATGCGTGGTAAAAGAGCTGAAATTTCTAGTATTAAATTTCTAGTTATTGCACCTCTCCCTAGAAGTATACATTGCATAAAAATTTTCCTGCTCTGACTGAAGCTAAGGAAGAATGCTACAAGGATAAGTAAGCATCAGATTAGAGCAGCATCTATTTCTCACCTGTTACATAGCATTGTTCATAGGAAAAACCTCCCTGGCTGTTAATTCACTTAATCAACCATTACCTAACATCTGCAGGATCAAACCATTTCTAGTAATAACCATACAAAAACCCCTCAGAATTCATACAGGAGGAGACAGTTACTTCATGTTCTGTTGCTAATCTAGTATTTTTTCATACCTTTTCAACAACAGCAGGAATAACTTCCAGGCTGCTTGGGCGGACAGACAGTTTGTTGTACAGCCTACCAGCTTCAACCTGAATAAATGCATATAAGCATTATATTGACTTATCAAAGTGATTTGCTCATTTCCATCTCATTTCAACATGAATAAAATGAAATAAATGCCCAAAGGAAAGCAACAAGCTACAAACTCCTGCATAAAATGCAGTTCCTCAACTGGTGGAAACTGTCAAAGCCATACTCACTTCCCTTAGTACTTAAGTACTTTTTTCTCCAGAAAGTGGTGCTTCTTTTCTCAGAAAGTTTATTTTGCTTTCTTCCAACTCAGAAGAGACAGAGAAAGGCAATTTATACCAGCTAAGAACCTAAACCAGGATGAATTCTAACATGAGTATGGAAAAAGACATTCCAGGTAATCTGCTGTATTTTAAACCAGTAGAAGGAGCAAATCAACAGCATTACAAGATCTGTTAGGAAATGTTAGTGTTTGGGATTGTTATTCCTACATTAATGAAGAAACAACATCAGTTATTTAACTGAAACCTTTCTGTAGGAAGCTGTATGTCTGTGTACCTGTGGGAATTCTTGGAAGGCTCCCATGGTTTCCTGATTTCTGTCAGAAGAGCCTCCAATAACAATCAAAGGCCTAGAGAAGCATATTAAAAAAGAAACAAACAACCTTAAGCGTACATATGGTTTTTTGTAACTACAATCACATCTGTAAACTCTCCCTATGGTCAAATCTTACTGCTCTTGAGATGCACTATTAGCTGACTATCCAACAGCACCTCTCTGCATTCAGTTTTTAGCAAAAAAATCCCAAAGATCAAAAAGATGAACAAAAATTGAACATGCTTACAAGCAGTCCTGTTCTTAAATTAGTTCATGGCTATGTGAGAAAGGCAGAGTTAGTTTACAGTATGGGTTATACATTCCACAGAAGCACATTTTTATTATCACTTCCATAAAATACTGTAAATTTTTTTCCTGCAGTGAACAAAAACTGATCTTTTATTCAGTTTGTAGGTCAAAACCCTTAAAATGCTAAATGCTGAGACAATACTAATCTGCTCATTCATCCACACTAAATTGGAGTATTGGGTCAACAGATTTCTATGGGGTCAACAGATATTGGGTCACTCCTTCCCTTGCCCAGGCACTTGATGCTTGCCTGACTGCAGAGTGAGCTGATTTAGACTGCTTATCTAATATGACATTACTTATTTTTGCTCAGCTAGCTTTTCACCACAATAGTTAACTGAATGTGATTGTTTGGGCAGACATGTGCCAGGGCTGTCAAGAGGACAAGCAGCAGAAGCACATGCCCAGGACAAAGGTGTGGAGATGATATGGGCCTGTGACCCTTTTTGCAGGAGACTGTATTAGATCAGTGTAACCAAGCTCCTCATTGTGCAGTGTATTTCCACCCTCTTCCCTTTGCTTGGGCTACTTCTGCTTTCCTTGCAACACTCCTCCGTAATGCCTGCTCAAGGATTCATGCTGCTGTCTACTGATATAGGCTAGAAAACTGATTAGCTAACAAAAAAAATCCCTAGTTGTCTTCTGCAAAGCACAGCAACCTCTCTTATAATAGTAATGACAGTCAAAGTAAGTGTGAAAGCATGTTTGGGACTTTAAAACACTCAATGGAGGTGCCTACTAATGAAGGAGTCAAGGAAAATTAGTTTTGTTAGGTTAAATTCAGGGGTCGTGAATGCTTGCTCCTCTCCTTTTGGAACATGGCAGGCAAAAGGCAAGCCTGATGTGACCAATGAAAAAATCATTGGACAAACTGTATTTTGGTCATTGAAAACCAGTCTTACTATAGTGTTAAATTTTCTGCCAAACTAGATAAATTGTTCCCTCTCCTTTTGCCAGAGTAGAGGCTTATGCAAGATCAAGTCAGGTAACCAGACCTTATCTCACACAAAAATAAGAAAACAGAAATATCTCCTGCAAATCCATACACCAAGTGTGATGAATGCTCCTCTCTTAGAGCCAAATCCTCGTTCAAAAACAAGGTTTTCATATGATTTTCTTTTCCCCCTCGATCTAAGGTCACATTGGGGCAGCAAAACTTAAAAACTTATTTTTTTTTAAAAAGAATTTGAACACTGAAGGCCTTCTTTCAAAGCATCAGAGACTTGTTAGTGGCCCCATTATCAAGCTTCCCTTGTCCATCAGCCACTGCTAATCTAATGCTCCAGACCAGATGTGCTTGGTATTACCAGAGCTTCTACCTAAAATACCTCATACAGCTTTCAGTGGCAGATGAGCTGAAGTTGCCATGTCTCAGTAAAGGCTTGAAAAGCTATCACTCTGTATATCATTTAATACTGAATTACTGCTCTAAATGCATAGGGAGAAAATACAAGTTTTAACAATGCAGCTGTCATTTCACATATTAAATACAATAATTCAAATATAACGTGGACTTAAATTTAGAGAAAACCTCCAGGATTCTCCACGACCAACACTGCATGACAGGCTAAATACTGACTTCATTTTCAAATGTATCCATACAATCAGGTATACTGATAGGTTTTCCAATCTATGCAAAATGGGGTAGGACAGAAAGGAGAATTTTATCCATGGAATACAAAAAATGGAACTAAATTACTTTTAGGGTTGATAAACAAAGAATTCCCTTCTCATTACCCACAAGAAAGAAAAAAAAAGTCCTATACTAAAGACTGTGGAGCTCAGCATCTGCAACAGATAACAGCAAACAATTATTAGAATTTTAAAGGGAAAATGTAGTTGAATTACCAGCAGTTCATGGTCGCATTTGCCATCCCACCAAGAGCATGTAAAAATCCTGGACCAGACACTACAAGACATACTCCTGGCCTAGAGAAGAGGAGAAAAGGGGAGAGGGAAAATAAAAAAGCAAAAAAAAAGGAGAGAGGAAAGTACAAAGTGAGCACATGGAATGCCAAATAAATCAACAGTAAAGATTCACTAGCTGCTTAAGTATAAAATATTAAAGTTTTACTCATGTCATCAAAATGCATAAACGGCAAGGGATTTGTATGAAGGACTAAAGATAGACATGGGAATCAGAAATCATTTAGCTGTATCAAGCCAAGTGAATAATGAAGAGTTGTGACACACACAAAGAGGTCCACAACACATGCAGGCTTATCATAACACAGATCCTTACTTCTTTTATCACATTCACTCCATAGCATTTATATAGAATTTGGTAAGCAAATTCTTTTTGCAGTTTTCTCAAATCTGCTTTAGAACTACATATCAACAAAGGAAGTACCTCCAATTCAAATGAAATTTTCTTACAGTTTAATTCAGACAACAGCACTTGTTATTCTGTATGACAAGATAAAGATGATCATTCTTAACTGAGCATTCCATAACAGCCTTACAGACTCTTTATGTATCGGAAAAGAAATCAGCATACATCATGATACAAAGGATCATTCAAAGGAAGAAAAACTACAGAAGTGTGTAACGCAGGTGTCATGCTTGCAGTAGAGAATGACCACCTGAACCACAGCGTCTGCATTTGTGAGCAAGCAGATGCCAGATGTTTACTTTAGAAAAGGATCCACAAGATACCCAAAAAGCACACCTCATAAGTCACAGGCAACTTCTCAATAAAATTAAGAGCAAAAGGCAGTAAAAGAGGAAAAGTCAGTACTTCATGTTAGGAGAAGCACAAAGGAAAATGGAAGGCATATGATCAGTCTCTGTATTGATAGAGTATCTGTTGAACAATATGCTCAGATGATGAGACTGAGGTATAGCACATCCACCAAGTTGCAACAAACGGGGGCATGATTTCATACCCCTCATACCAATGGTGTTAAGCTATTACATATTAGAAGGAACAAAATAAAGTTATAAGATGGACAAGATTATATGACCATAAGTACCTCCTTGCTCCTGCCCTGAATCACAGCAAGAGAAATATTGATAACACTTTTTGCCAGTTACCTTAAAACTGATGTTCCGTTTTAACTGGTCTATGTCTGCACACACGAAAACCACTCAGCTCCAAAACAGAAAAGTGTTCCTAGCTTCTACCCGTTCTAACACAGTTAATATTATAAATTGTATTATTATAAATATTAATAAATATGGAATGTACCTGCCAGTCAAATATCCAATAGCAGATGCAGCATAACAAGCCTATGGAAAATATAGGAGTTAATTATACAATTATTATTACATATACATTTCTTGACATCTTGTAAATAACTTTCAATCTTATAGCTTTCCTTTTTCATTGTTAAATAGAGTAGATATTTTGTTTGTTAGAATTATTTGAGTACTGCTGTGGTAAGACTAAGTAGCGCAAAAGCTCCTTCTAGAATTTTACAAACCTACTAAATATTTTCCTCAAACCTATGAATAATTTCAGGTAACACATCAGCAAACTTTCTATGGTTTGCTGTGTGGTGAGCTTTTAAAACAGTTATGTAAAAAAGATACTGAAAATGGTCAGGACAAGTTTGTCAGCATTAAAATTTTACTTTTTGGACACTGCAAGAACAGACCAAAGGAAAAAAAAAAAAAATCAACCTTTTTAGGTCTGCAGGTACTCTTAATTAACTCTTAAGTAAAACACCCTTCTTAACAAAAAGGAAAGATGTAGAGAAGAAAGCTTTAGAAAATGAATTAAAATACAACCAATTAGAGAGAAAAATTATAGTATTGTCCTAATTTAGAAGGGAAGACATCAGCAAAAAAAAATTACAGCAGAAAAATTTAAGGAAGATGTATCTGAGAAAATCTATAGAAAGCTACAGAAAACAAACAAAAAAAAAATGGATAAGCCTCCTCAAAAACTGGCAGATAAAAATCTCACCATATATTACTTGAAGGAGACAAAATTGACCATTTTTTCTTTCCGCAATTAAATACTTCAGTCACATTCTTTTTCACCCTATCTTCTCTCTCTTTTGGGAGAAAGGCATTTAAAAATGAAAAATAAAAAAAAAATTGCCTTGGGAGAATACGAAAGAACACTTAAAAATAGAAGAGGGAAAAGAAACAACCCAATCCACCAATGCTTTCCCTTATTCTAGAATAGCAGTTGCTGCTTCTCTACAGATTCTTTTAAGGAACATCCAGACATCATAGTCTTCCTGCTAAGAAAAGTTAAATTAGCTTTCATTCTGTTGTAAAACAGTTAAAACATAACTGACCATATTACAGATATATACTTACAGCTTGTTCATTTCTCATTCCTACGTATTTTATTCCAACTGCTTGGGCGGCAATTGCAATTTCAGTGACTGGAATACCAACAATGCCAAACATGTATTCAATATTCTAAAAAGAAAAATGTTAAAAGAAATCAGAATTGTTTGCAAAAGATAGCTTTACTAAGCACACGCCAAGCAGTCATGCTAACAAAGACAGTCTACAAATATGTTGTAACATAGAGGCTAACAGGCCACTGTGGAAACATTCAGTGCCAGCTGGTGTTTGCAGCTCTGCCCTCTGTAGTTGTGAGAGCACTGGACTTTGGAGGCCTACAAGCAATAAAAAAATGGTTCAGTCCCCACTCCAGTCAACATGTTTAGCACTTTGTACCAATCACTTCTTACTTGGGATGCTTCTGCCACACTTTCCTGTTAGCTTCAGCTTCTCTGAAAATTCCTCAGTGTTTCACGCTTTTCAGCTTTTACAGAAAATTAAAATCAAAAAGGCCCCAAGAAACACCTGGGATAGTACTATGCCCGAAGAAACTTGCAGGTAAATAAAAATCTATGCTTATTTGTATTGCACTTTAACTACCTTTCCGTGTGTCATAGGCCAAACACAAAATCTTTCGTTAAGACCAGTGTCAGTTCAGCACCATCCCACTTTCAGAGACCTCACAGTGTTTTGATAATTGGAGGAGCAGAAAAAGCATGGATTTGCCGCAGGAACAGCCGCAGAGGTCGGTCGACATTGCTTGATGGTAACGGAGATAACTGGGACAAGCTCGGGAAGGGGCAAGCTCGTAAGATCTAAGTGAATGACTGGGGAAAGCCGCACAAGGGTCATCACCCTAAGCCTGCCCACGGCGGCACAGGGATCCGGCTGGGCCATGCCGCTCCCGCTCACTAGGCTGCTGCGGCGACACCTACCTCCTTGACACAAAGCGGTAGGTCAAGGTCTTCTCGCCCGTTCTGCCCGCCCCCGGGAGAACGGCGGCGGCACCCGGGGTGAGTCCGGCCGCGCACACTTGCTTCTCCAGAGCCCCGCGGACATCCACGACCAGGCCTGGCCTGACCCGACCACCGCTACGCCGCGGGGCCACCAGGACCTGTCCCTACCGGCTCGCCGTAAGGAAGCTTCTTGCCAGTCCCCCGCCCCCACGCTCTTACTTGAGCCTTGAGGGACTCAGCGATGAGCTGTGCCCCGCTGACAGCCTCTCCGTCCGCACTACTGCCAGCGGCCATTCCGACTCCACACAACCCCAACCCCAGCACAGGCCAGAGCCACCTGCCGGGGAAGAGCACAGAGCAGCACCCCTGGCCAAAAGGGAAGCTGGCACACCACCCGGCCAATGAGAGAGCGGGGAGGGGCAGGCCTACAGGCCGTGAATATTCATCTCTGACCCCGCTAGTAGGCGGTGTGGGAGCTACGGCAAAGGATGAGGAAAGTCCCTATTGGCTACAGCGGGCACCCAATCAGAGACCGGGAGGTCCCTTCCCGCCCCATACAGCCGTGGGAGGTCCGTGGCGGTGCCGAGCTCAGAGCGGCCGACAGGGGGCGGGGGAAGCCTAGCGTCGGAGCCTGGCCCTGAGCAGGTGGAGCCAGCGGCCCTAGAGTGGGGGAGGAGGTAGGGTTCCTGTGAGGTGAAGATTGGCGTACGGAAGAGCGATTTGAGAGGTCTGTGGGAGCCGCAGCGCAAAGTGTGTTTGTAAGTAGGGCAGCAGCGGCCGAGGTGTAACGCTGCAGCTTTGTGGGCTGGTAAGAGATCACTAAAAGAGAGCGGGCGAAGCGCAGTTTTTCGATAAAGTCACCCGCCGCCAGCAGTGACGAGGAGCACGGCCTGAGACATTTCGCTGAACCCCTTACTGAAAGGTGGTGCACACCGTTTGACTTGGCGCTGCCCGTCTGGGCCAGGCCGTGTCCAAGAAGCGACAAAGCTAACTATGTTTTGCTTCGTGCTTCTGACTTGTTTGTGCTGCCACCTTGAGTGGGTCAAGCTGAACCACTCCTAATGGTAGCATTCAAGTCATCCTTTCTCATTAACTTGGGTAACATAGATCTTTTAATTATGAGACAAAGCATATTTTAGGAATCCTGTGAAATGTATGAAACTTACTGTAAAACATACTAGAATGGGTAACATTCTTTAAACAGATTGCTCCTTTGGGTAAAAGTCAGGGGAGGAGAACAAGGTTATATAATGCACTGCACACAGAATAAAGAGGTTTTTTTCAGAAAAGGAAATCCATGATACCTGTTTATATTGAGATATGATTGCATTGCTAAAAACACTTCATCAAAACCTATATAGTAATAGACTATTAAAATACAGTGCAGCATATAGAAACAGTAGACAGGAGGGATCAGTGGAAAAAACCACTACACTATATTTTTACATCTATGTAGGGCCTCTTGTGTTACATATTCTATATATTGGAATGACAGCAACATCAAAATTCATGGATATCACTCAGTGTGAAAAAGATACAATTATTTTTAAATAAATAAATACATTTTAATTAATTAAATTTATATTTTGCCTTGTAATTATCACTGCTTATGTTACTATAGCTTACCAGGAATTTGCTGTTAATCACTTAAGAGGACACAGGCTAGTGCTGTGCTACTTCTGTCTTTTTATATTCTGTTGAATTCTTCTGAGTGTAGAAATGCTAAGAAGCACAAAATGTAAGCTTTTTTCTGTGGCTACATCTGTGTATGGTGAGAAATGACAAACTTCTAAATGTCTATAAAGTTGTTGAAAAGTGACTGGCTCCTTTACTTCACAACATACTAAGAACAGATGGTTCTGAAAAACTGAACAGGAAAACAGTCTGCACTGTGACTGAGGGGAAAAAATTTGTCTGAATTGGCATCCAGACAAACACCAATCTTTTTACCTTTTGTATAGAACTATAACTAGAATATCGTGACTGCATGACAGTAATACTGCTATGAAGTACTTATATTCAAGTGAGATGATTCTACTGAAGCATATCTGCCAGGCAAAAGACCACATAAATCACAGGAAAGGGACAGGAAAAGATACTGAATTACAAAGCATTTCAGTTCCTTAAAATTTCTTTTAAAGTCATGGCTCAGGTTAGGGGACAGCACTTGTAGACCTTAAACAAATTAACATCTTTTCAAGGAGAGAATTTATTACATGGTAGAGCACTTTTCATTAGGAAAAAAATCCCAGAATGCGGCTGAGACTCATTTAGAGTCTCACAGCCTAAGGGCTGAGTAAACGCCGAAGCTGTCTTTATTTTGGCTGGAAAGTTTACTGTCCCCAAGCCTGGCCCTGGCACTTGTCACAGTTCTCCTTGTTAGAAACAATCCATTAGGTAGCAGAGTTCTGTCGTTTAAGCTGTCAAATGGGGGAAAGGCATCTGTGGGACTAGCAGTAATCACAAGAAAGGGTAAAGACTCAGATAAATTTAGTTACTGCTTTAGTTGGCTAAACCTCTTGTGTATCTAAATGAGGAAGGGATTCAGGTTAGTACTTTTGAGTGTTTCTCACCACTAGAAAATAAAGCATGTCAGAAAAATGAAAATTCTCCAAGCATGTCTGTAAAATACAACATTCTGTAGAAGCCTGTGAAGTTTTTATGTTACTGTGTTTGGCTTAGAAGGCAAAAAGGTTCTTTTTCTAACTCACAGCAATTCCATCCTGTGATCTAAAACTCTCCAACTTTTACCATTCCTAGTAATGATGAATTCTAATTACATCTTAGTTGACAACTTTGTTGAGGAACAGCTGACTAGAACTCATTCCTGTCCTAAATAGGCGTTTTGGCTCTGAAGGGATGACAGAAATAGAAAAGACAGTTTTGTCAGTGAAGTGTAACACAGTATGTTTGCTTTCAGTGGCCTCCTTAACTGTGAAAGGATTCCCACCTCTCTTCTCCCTCCCCCTGGTACTGCTTTATATCATCACATGTTCCTTGGTATTCCATTTGCAAAGCTGAGCTGCACAGGACAAAGCAGGATCCTCTGTTCTTGATACACACTGCCAAATTTTACCCTCCCCAGAAGTACTGTTTTCCTCAAGATGTAGACTAGCAAGGGTAGCTTATTGTACATCACTTCTCAAAACTGTTTATATAATTGGAGTATCTTTCATACAGCTGTTTACAGAGATGACAAGGCTTTATTCTATTTTAATTGTGCTTGGGGTAACTTACAGTCACCCTTGAAGGCATGTATATATGGACACGTTGTTCTGGGTAAGTATTTTCCCAACTTGGGAAGTCAAAAGGCTACATGGGGAGCCCATACTGGAGAAAGTGCCCCAGCCTTCCAGACTGACTAATTCTTAATTTCTTTCTATGAAAAGCCCAGTAGTGCAAATTTTCCATACAAATTTTGTATGGATTACTTCATAGTTATTACTATGAAAGCATTTTTCACTTTACCTCTCTGTATTGTATAGAAGGAATGCAGATCTGAATTGCACTGAACATTTTTATGACTGTTGAAGAAAGCTGCACTGTGTGAGACAAATTACTCTGGTGGAATAGAGTGAATCCATAATACATCAAGAGAGGCATTTTCATGATAGAAAGATAGGTAAATGAAGAAGCATGTAGTGTAACTCTTTCGGCAATGATCTGTTTCTACCTGACTACTAAATACAGTGTCCAAGTAATTTTAGGAAATGCTACTTGTAGATACATCCCCCATCACCAAATGGGGGAGAAATTTGTGAGCTGTTTTTAACTTTTCCCAAACATGTTTTGATATGTGGGGCAATAACCTATAAAGGAATACTAAAGTTAATTGTAAAGGGAGACCAAGCAAGGAGATCAGTAAAGCTATGTATGAAGCTAATATGCTTTTAAACAGTTATTTAAACCAACAATGTAGATATATTTAAGGTTTAGAAACAATATGCATGTGGTCATTCAGGAATTTAAACCCACCACACTCAGTTCAAACGCTGCACTAGGACTCTCAGTTACAGTCCATATTTAATTGTAAATTAAAATTCCTGACATGACTTATTGCTCAGAGCTCCCCTCACACCTGTTTGGGTTTTTTCTCTAGATTTATGGCTTACACCATGGTGGATGTGTGCTGGAAGCTGTCCATCTGCTTTTTTTGCTATCAAGTTGCCTCGGGAAGAGTGAAGAGGGAAGGGCATTATGTAGCTGCTGTGTATGAACACGAGTCCATACTGAGTCCTAACCCGACAGCTCTGGTTGATCGACACTCTGCACTGGAACTCATGGGCAGAAACCTAGACATCTATGAGCAGCAAGTAGTGGCTGCTGCCAGACAGGTATGCTGCAGCTTGGTAGCAGTTGCATGTGTCCTATGTGTATAAAGAGTAAGTGCTGTTTGAGGATAATCTTTCACGTTTTTGCTCCCAGGCGACTAAAGCCATATTTATATACATAACTATGGTCTGGTTTTTCAGACATACTGACCTGCCAGCAGCTCTGAAAAAAATCAGGCCAATTAGCAGCTTGCCTGACTTGAGTTACTCCAAGCTTGGAAAAACATTCCTAGAGTTATTTAATACAGGGAAATTAATTTTCTATTTTGGTCTGAATACCTAGCTTCTTTCTGTTTTCTTAAATGGAATGTTTTTACTGAAAGATTGTCTTACAGGCAGCTGTCTTTGGGTTTGATTTTATTCCAGTGATCTCAATGGAAATTCCAGAATGGTTCTAAAAACTAAGGAAGTTAAATGCTTTGGAAATGAATGTTCCATTATTGACAACTTTGTGGAAGTAAAGTTTTCCATTCCTTTCTCCTACCCTCCATGGAATGGTTCTCAGTCTAAATAAGTCTGGAGGAGAGAGATTAGTATTTTTGGCTGTCCTTACGCACAGCCTCCTATCCTTCCCTCCCCAAGAAAACCCAAAGCTGGTTCTAGTCAGAGGAAGCAGAGAATTGCCTTGCAAGTTTCACAGATCTGTTGTTTTGGAACAGAACAATTACAATTTTTATGTCATTTGAAAAAGTGGTTGTTTTTTTGGATTTTGCTGCTGTGATTGTTTTGGGTTTGGTTTCTTGTTTGTTTTGGTTTTTTTTTGAGAATGATGGCTGGGCATCCCAGTCCAGAAACCTAATAGCTATTTTTATGCACTCTTGTATCCAAGACACATAAATTATCCCAGAGCCATAGCACAGATAACACATTTGAACTGACCTTTGAACAGTCACAGGAATTTGAGTGTCTGATGTTGTTATCTGACTTAAGAGGAAGCCACTCTATGTTTAGGAACAGATCTCTCTGAACTTCAGGTAGAGCCAGTCCAGTGCTGGCATGGCTTCATCTCTGCCAGAATCTTCATTGCTTCTACAGTCAAGCTGTTTCTGAAAACCATACTCCTGGTACCCTATCCAACCCTATGTACCTAATCAAGGTATATAGTGCAGACAAAACAATGCTGTGCCTTTGACACAGGTACAGCACCTTTGAGAAAGTTCATCTGCAAATAGTATAATCCTGAAATAAAAAAAAAAAAAATTTTCACATTATCAGTCTTAAGTGGTTCATCTGAATGGAGAGTGTTTTTGGTAAGAATTTGGATGCAATCTGTTCTTATTTACCTGCCTTTAAAATACTATCAAATAGGTTACATTTTCAGGCTAATGGTGTGTGTCTGGTTAAATAAGATGTTTTTATATGCACAGTTACACCTACTATGAAGTCACAGAAAAGATACTTTCAAACTGCATTCTTGTTAAAACATACTTGGGTTATCCTTAACTTTCTTTAGCTCTGTTCTCCCTTAAGATTCCCTTTTCTCCTTTCATATTTAGATTGGTTTTTCTTTGCCTACAAAACATGCCTTTGTTTTACATACAGGGGGCTCAGATCATTGTTTTTCCTGAAGATGGAATCCATGGCTTCAACTTCACCAGAAGCTCCATTTATCCTTACTTAGATTTTGTTCACCATTCACACTCTGTGAAATGGAATCCATGCCGAGAGCCCTATCTGTTCAATGACACAGAGGTAAGTAGAAGTGCGTAGCAGTGATTCCAGCAGAGAGGTGGAATGAATGCTAGATTTGTGCTTCAAGTAGGAAACTAGCTCTAATAATTTTGCTTAGGGTAGTAAGCAAGAAGTTGAACAACTCCCTGTACCAGATTGTTTTCATAAACTCTGGTTATGCTGGTTTCTTTCTTAGCAGAGAAGGGGTTTAAGATACATACATGCAAGATTAGCTTGTTTATAAGCCATCTGGATTTGCCACCTCCTCAACCTATGAAATGGTAAAGTAAAAGATACATTGTATCTGATTTTATTTTGAACATTGTTTTATATAAGACAACATAGCAGTATTTTCACTTTTGATGCATTCTCCTTACTCAGTTTTAATGACTTAATGACATCAGAACATTCTGATTCAGCGATTATGTGTAAAATGATTAGCACAATTAACAGGACATAACCTGCTATAATGTAATACAAGTCAGGACTTAGCACAGACCAAGTGTGATTACTGCAGGTGTGATGTGCAAGTTATAAAAATAGTATTTTCATCAACAGTTCTAACACAAAGTGAAAATAACCATGCTTAGTAATACAAACTATTTATTCTTACATACTTACAGATATCAAATGTGTTCAATTTCCAGTTGAAAATAATAATTTGAACAGTATTAAATAAGTCATAGCTGCTTAAGTATAAGTTATTCCTCCATATTCTGAAGGGCTTACAGTTCCCCATACTGTTCTCCAGGTTCTTCAGCGTCTGAGCTGCATGGCCCTGAAAAACAAAATATTCCTTGTGGCAAATTTAGGAACAAAGCAACCTTGTGAGCACACTGATCCTCACTGTCCATCTGATGGAAGATACCAGTTCAACACCAATGTGGCATTTGATGATGACGGTATGCTGGTAGCCACGTATCGCAAACACAATCTGTATTTTGAATACGCTTTTGATACTCCTCCAGAGCCTGACTATAAACTCTTTGATACTCCTTTTGCTGGCAAGTTTGGTATGTTCACTTGCTTTGATATACTCTTCTTTGAGCCTGCAGTGAACCTCATCAGACAATACAATTTGAAACAAGTTGCATATCCAACTGCCTGGATGAACCAGCTCCCGCTCCTGTCTGCTGTAGAATTTCAACAAGCTTTTGCAACAGCTTTCAATGTTAATATTTTAGCAGCCAATATCCACCACCCTACCTTGGGCATGACAGGGAGTGGCATATATACTCCAGTCAAATCGTTCATCTATCACAACATGGAAAGTTACGGTGGCAAGCTCATAGTAGCAGAAATTCCTGTGATTACCACAGCTTATGAAACCAATGCGGAGAGTAATGAAAGATTCAGAGAGAACTTGCATCACTCATGTAAGACCTCAAGCGCCTCACTGGATGATCAAGTTTGCTTTAAGGAGGGAGAAGAGACCCCTAGCAGAGTTCCAGAAAAAGGAAATGAACAGTTACCTCCCCTATTTTATGCAGAAATGATGTATGATAACTTTACTTTTGTTCCCGTGTGGGGGGAAAAAGGAGAGCTCCAGGTTTGTGCAAATACCCTTTGTTGTTACTTAAATTATCAAAGAGTTGTTTTAACTGATGAATTATATGCTCTGGGAGTCTTTGATGGGCTCCATACAGTGCATGGCACATACTATGTCCAGGCCTGTGCATTAGTAAAGTGTGGTGGTCTCAACTTCAGCACTTGTGGACAGGAGGTTACAGAGGCCACTGCTCTGATAGATTTCCAGCTATGGGGAAATATGAGTACCCCTTATATCTTTCCTTTACTGCTGACATCTGGTATTACTTTGGACTTCGCTGATCACATGGGCTGGAAAAACAACCACTATTTCATAAGCAAAAATAGAACATCTTCTGGCCTACTGACAGCTGCTCTGTATGGAAGATGGTATGAAAAGGACTAACACAGATATTTGACTGAATCAGAAAATAATTACCCATATGTTCAGAATATGTATCTTAACATAAGTTGTTGAACATCAGTACCTCCTGGAGTTTCAGGTGTGTTTATTACATGACTGACTGATTACATTCCACATTTGAAATGATAAGCAAAGCACTTAACCTAAGAGCCTGTAAGTACAGTCTGTACCTCAGTAGCTTATGCCCTACCAGAAGAAAAAGAACTAACTGCCTTGGAAAGAAAGGCTTGTTGTAACATGTCGAGATGTTTTATCTGGGGGGAAAATAGCATTTCTCTTATCAACTGAATTTGTTCTCTTTAATTGAATCCTTTGGCTTTCTGGGGTCCTGGCTAGGAGTACAGAAATGAGTGGAATGCAAAACCATTGCAAAAAAGAAAAAGAGGAAGGGGAGCAAAGACACAAATACTCTGCATGACATGCATGAAAAATATATGAGTATACGTACATAGAGCTTGTATATGGTGAGGTTCTGATTTCTGGTTAGAGTGCCATGTTTTATTTTTTTTCTTAAGAGTCCAAAACTCTTTGTGGAAATTATTTCCATTTACTGGCCATTCGGCTCTCTGTAATCCTGGCAGAAAGCTCACTTTTCTCATATACTTTTAACAGTAAATGAAGTTACAGTTGTCAATATCTACAAACAGCTAGTTTGGAGAAGAGGGTATCAAATGATGTGAAAAGCTAGTCTGAATGAAGACAATTGGCAGCCTACCATGCAAGGAATTGTGTTTAAAGAAAATGTTGGCAATGAGTATCAAAGACTGTGTCATGTAGTGTTCAAGTACTTGTAACTTTCCCTGTTTAAAAGGGAGGTAATTTGAAGACTGTTTTTGACTTTAAGACTACTTACATTCATTCAAGAAGAGCTACAAAAAGCACACTGTGGGACAACAAGGTTTTTACATAAATACATTGTGTGCCAGATGCAGGTTCCTGCTCGTAAATGAGTACAACATACCATTCTTTCCAGAGCAATGTTAAATGCTAGAACTGTTGTACTATTATGACAAACTGTTCTACAGCAGTGAAGAAGTTGGAAAGAGAATATCCACAGGATATTAACTTGGGATTAAATTCAGATAAAATAATTTATTCTCAAACATTCTAATTCTGTGCAGTCCTACTGGCTGTTACGATGTCATCTGCAGAACAGCAGTTGAGTAACGGAATAAACACAACCATTCCTTTGCTGAGTCCTCATGTTCCTGTTGCTGAGTCTGTTAGTCAGGCCAAGAGGAGCAGAGTGCTAACAGGAGAGCTGGGAGGCTGTTTTGGTGGTCTGAGTCAGTTCTGAGACGTGTTCATACTCAAACCACTATAGTAGCTGCAAGTATGTGTACTAAAATGTGCTTAATAAGCTCCTGCTTTGAGTGAACTAATTTTGTGCTTTGAGAAAGCAAAACAACCAAGACATTACTAACTTCTACCTCAAAGTTTCTGACATATTTACACAAAAGTAGTATATAAATGTTGATGACCTTTGGCTCTACCAAACCTTCCTTCTCTAGGCTGTATTACTGTGAGCCAGAAGCTACTCACCCTCACGCGCTGATACAGCAACACGACAGGTTAATTTATGGAGAGGTATCTTATTAGAAACAAACTTGGTGATGTAGAAGTAGGCCATTCCACCACAGGATTATTAGAAATGATGAATTCTTCTGCACCTATAGTGGTGTTCTTGCTGAATGCTGCACAAATTCCAGAACATACAGGGTAGAACATAAAATATTTGTGGTGCTTATTTGTGCTTCTGGTTCTAGTACTGTATGACCAAGTCTAAAAGCAAGGAGCAAGGAATGGCTGGACAATATCAGCTCTTGGGACAAGCCTCCCCATTCCATTTTATAGGCTGAAAAACCTCTTGCATTAAGTATGCTTTGGATTTAGTTCCAAAAAAACCCCATTATTATCACAATAAGTTAGGCTAAAGAAGTAAATAGCATTACATGCAGTTGCAATGCTTCAGGAAAAAACCCAAACCAGTACTTATCTGTGAGGCAATCGCAAAGTGTGGTCCACAGAGCCATTCTAACTCTGCCTTTGTCAAAACTATTAGAAAACAAGATCTTCTGGCCTTACCATTCACATGGGGCACATTGCTCTATCTCCTCCCTAAGAAGAGAAGGCGTAAGTATTAGTGTATTCTCATATCTTGTTCCCATCAACCAAAAAAGCAGCCTTCAGCAAAGACACACTGGAAAAAGTGGAACACACAGTACTAGACATGATGGAGGATTACCAGTAAATAACTTCCCCCCCTCCCACCATCTTTGAGTGACAATAGACATACCCATTCTGAAATGGGGTGACTAGGCAGCAACCTACAACCTCACTACACCTCAGCTGGCAGCTTTTGGAAGCCTGCACTGGAACAGCAATCCCAGCACTGCCCTAACAACACGGTGTTCACATGAGGAAGGCTACACACCATTAACTGAGGCAGTATGAGAAGCCTTCAGGAAGGCTGATGTTCACCCAGGCAGACTCTTCACATACTACTGCAGCCCATTATCTCGTAGCTTTTCAGTGGATTTAAATAGTTCTATTAAAGCTTTCCTTCTCTTAGTGCAAGAAAACCAAACCAGAGTAACATTTGGCAAGGTATAGGAAATACACAACAGGATAGGATGTGAATCCTTAGATTTCTGCTTTAAAACTATTTAAGATATCTATTATTTTAATGCAAAACCTCCCCATCTGATACCTCAGATGCTTAAACTTTCTGAACGAAGTCAACTCCGAGGTACAATGAGAAGAAAACCTGCATATCTCTCATTTGACAAGGAAGCAGGGGTTTGGTTTGTTCTCTTGTGAAGCTGAACAGCAAAATTTCTGGTTGCTTCTATTGCAATTTTAATAAAAAAAGACTAAGGTGTTTTCCACCTCTTTAAATATTTAGTGATACTAACAATATTAAGACTGCTTGAAAGGCTGCTGCTAAGTTCCGTATTATTGAACTGTAAACATACACAGTTACACAGTGAAATACTGTTATGATTCCTTCCCAAACCCCATCTTGAAAATTGCTAGAACATAGCATGGAATGGAGGGAACTCAGTCTATCCTAATGTAAAGTAACACACAACACCAGGTAAGCATGGATAATTTATATACTGCTTTATCTGGAGACAAGGTAACAGTGCTAAAAAGACCAGGGTACTGCGTTGGAAAGAGTTGCAAGAAATCTTCCAAGTCCCACAAGCGGGGACAGATGATCTTCCCCTGTCAGGAGCATTCAGTTGTGAGGCGAGTTGTATAGAAAGGAAGAAGCCCACAGCTTGAACATTTTAGTCACATCTGTTAACTATTTTTTACCCCATGGAAAGGAAACAAAAACACTCCTGTGATTCTCCTGGGCTCTAGATGAGTGAACAACTGAAAGAAAAGCTTCTCCTGTTTAGCAGTAAAACAAAGGTATTTTTGTGATAAGGCCTAAAGATCATTATAATAATAGGATATTTTCCTAGGAATACCCAGTTGTTTTGTCATTTCAAATGAATGCACACTGGTTCCTTTGAACTTAACATTTTTCAAAACACACGGAAAAAGCCAATGCTATCAGCTAACAGAGGCCTGTATTGCATCCCTTCAGGTTTCAGTCTCTAAAGGAGAAACATATTTTATAAATTCTTATCTTGTCCAATTTAGATTTACAGGTACAGATTTATAAAAAAAAAGCCTAATCTGAAATAGTTTTTCTTCAACTGCCTCATCAGCTTCTGTGGCATATTAAAGGATTGTAAGGAAGTCATCACAAATCATTGAGCAACTACTACAAGAGGCAGTAATTACCAGTCAATCTTGGATTTAAGGATTTATATGAATTTGCTGGACCAACTTCAAGAATTTGAATGCTTACTTTTTCCTGATATTAAAATGAATTTTGCTGAGTTTAAATCCAGACTTACAAAAGTGGTGTTTAAACTACTTACTAAGAGATTTAATGTCCCTACTCTCCAAGGTTATCAGCCTGATTCCAAACAGGACTGAATTACCAGGAATTATCAGAAACCAATGCTTTTAACTTTTAACTAAAAACATGACAGCATTCTTTTGGGAAGTGGGTATCAGAGTATCACAGTATGTTAGGAGTTGGAAGGGACCTCAAAAGATTATCTAGTCCAACCCCCCTGCCAGAGCAGGATTCCCTAAGACTAGGTCACAAAAAAGCTTCCGTGACCGGGAATTGAACCAGGGTCCCAGAAGTATACCATCAGCAGAGCAAAAGAGTAGACGAAGTGGTGGGAGATGAGGAGGCTACTCCTGCCAGCTCCCCCTGCTGCCCCAACTGCAGATAGGGAAGCCCACAGAGCTCCCTCAGGTGCCCTGTGGTACACCAAGCCAAAGCGCACTCCAGGACTTCTGGTTCCGTAAACACCCTTTTTACTTAGGTTTCAGTTTTTTAAGATGTGAGCCTCAGTGATCCAAACATGGAATTATGTAGCATGGACTCCCCAGGCATATTTAGCACTGCTGAAAATGTTCCGTNGGAGCTGGCATCGGGACGGTTCAGTATCTTGGGTCCTGTACCTGTTTATATTTGTTTCCTTTATATCTGTTATTATTATTAAAGCAGTTCTTAGTTTTCAACTTCCAATCCAGTCTCTCCTTTACCTGCTGTGTGTGGGGGGCTGGGAAGAGCCCTTAAACCCACCACAATTATGCATGTTAAAAAACTAGTAAGTGTATAGTAGACAACAGTCCTTTGGACAGTATTCACTGTTGTTTGCCATCTTTCTACAGACTTATGTCATGATTAACAGACAGGTCACCACTTTTTTTTGGTTGTTGTTTTCAATAAAGAAGCTGAGCTACCAGAACAACACCTTTGTTTTCTTGTGTTTTTTGCCAACCAAACGGACTTTTAAATACAATATAAATAGAATGTGTTATTCTAGTTTGCTACTAAAGCTATTGCCTTTAAACAGACATCATCTCTGGACAAGACAGGAAGGACAATTCCTCTCAAATTCGGAATCACTGGGTTGAAGAGAAGGATCTCTAAACCTTAACTCATGCTCCTTTTTAGTGATCTTCCACATAGGTTAGGTAAGAACTTTGGGATCTTTAGCATCCTTTGTGCAGATGTCAAAAGGAGCAAAACTTTGAAGTAATTAATATAAATTAATAATTAATTTTTAAAAAATCCAAACATTTATTTATTCTTTAGCCTTGTAGATAAGTCAGAAGTTTAAATGAGAAGATATATAACCAGAAAAACGACCCACCACAACTAAGATCCAAGCTTAAAAAGTATGTAGTTCTAGCTCTGCTTGTTCCAAATGTATTTGGAGGTATCTAGGAGTGGGCAAGCAATAGAGAGTAAAAGCAGGAAATACAAAGCAGAAGACAAAGAGAAGTCAAGATTTGTTAAGAAATCACAAGTGGGGTACACTTGGGGGACAGTTGTGGTGAAGACAGACCGCCTGATCCTTCATTTTAACAGCATCCAGCATTTATGCTACCACACTACACTCTCAAAGTTACAGCTCGGGTTAATATACAAACATGACATTTTCTTCTGCAGAATATTTATCCTGAGAACTGAAAAACCCATAAACCATCCCAGAAGTCAGAGAATGTACACAGAAAGCTAAGCAGAGCTCTGGCTGTCCTCATTCCTTAAGCCCATTTGACTTGGGGTTTTTCAGGATAAAAAGGGTTGCTTTTATTTTGACACACTGCTTCAGTGCTCCAGCCAAAGCTCACTGCTCTCTTCAACAGATTGTCTGGATGAAAGTTCTAACAATAACCATGCCCTGTTCATCTGTACAAAAAGAGAAGGATTTCTTTCAGAAAGAGGTAGGTTGCAATATAATTTTCTGGAAATGAGCAGGCCTCTACTGAGGTATGAACACTTTTTTTTTTTTAAATAGAAAAACCACCAGCCACAGAGAGCATTAATTGTGTTACAGAAACAAGGAACCTTCTGTTCCTTGACCTCTCATTAAGAAACTGGTCTCTGACCACAGCAGTGTGTTCTTTAAACAAATGTTCTATTTTTGGAATAAGACTATCTTCTAATAACAGTTCAAATTAGTACTTACAAGGAACAATTACTGTCCTACCCATGCTGCCAGGTAGTAATGGAGGGTTGGGTTGTTTCATTTTTGGTACTGTTTCAATCGGAACAACCAAACACATGCAAACTGCAATCTACAGGCTCGCTGAACAAGTTCTATTGAGATAGAGAAATCATGTAACTAACACGTAACTTCCAGGCACACAGTGAACATGACTAGCTCTCTATCTTCGCTGCCCTGCTAATTTTTCAACTAAGACAGGACTAGCCCTTCCTATAAATTGAGATAATAGGTCATCTTGAAATCAAATAGAACTTAGCACAGACAATAAAGGCCTATTAATACCTCTTCTCACAGTTCCTCTGAAGCAACAAATGCAACTGTTACCTTTTAAATAAGAGCCTACTTGGCATTTGGATTCAGATTTTCTGTAAAAGTATGAAGAAAAATGAGTCCACGCTGCTTCAGCTTCGGCTGCAGTGAGTCTCAAGACAGGCCAACATGGATCTTTTGAGTGCTGCCAGCACACTCAGCTGAGACACCTACAGAAATCATGATCTCCCTGAAGTCATCTAACTCTGCTCACTGACACACACTGCATATATAAAGAATGAAGACAAGCAGAAATGGTTAATAAAGTAATACTTAAAAGGAAGCCTAAAGAAATAACGAATTAATTTAACAATTAAAATTACTTGAAATTTAAATAGCTCACCTTCATTTTAGAATTAAAATGCTGGGAAACCTTTGTGAGGTAGATTTTAGAAATTCTAACAGTTCAACAAAAGACACTGTCATCAATTCTTAGTAGATACAAATGAATTATTCATTAGTAGAACTCACATTTGGGTTTTATTACACTCTAAAATATACAGGGATCTTGAAGTACTGGAAAGAGCGCAGGTAAATACAGTATTCAAGCAGTCACTATTTCTATGTACATGCTCAGTAATTCTTCAAAACCCCCACAAAATTATCAAATAGCTCAAAATAACTGTCCCTTGTTTCCACACTATGTTCAGAAAATCAGTTGATCATTTACAATATCATAAAGATTTCCAGTTTCACAATACAAAAAGGATAAAAAGGAAACTGAAATCAGTTTGTAGTAATCAGTTTGTAGTAGTAATTTATTTGTACTTTACCATGACATGCAAGGATTCCTTGCATGTACATGAACAAAATCACTTGAAAAGTAGCAGTTATAGTTAAAGCAGAACCAAATAAAGTAAATATTCATATTTAACAGACAAAACTTCAGCTTATGTCAATTTTTCATTCTTCAGGCAATTAAAAAACCCCACAGTAGTCTGTTATAAATCAGAAAAAAAATTGGGCAAGTCTGAACTACGTTACAGGGACCTGTTTCTGCTGTTTATTTTCTAAATGGAGCACAACAAAGATACACAGCTCTTCCCACAGACCAGACACTGTACTTTTTTCTCTATTAGGGAAACATAATTTTAAATTCACCTCCCTCTGCCCTTGTAACTTCAGAATTAAAAAAAAAAGTGATAGGGATGTACAATTTTAATCTTACATACAAATTTATAATGTAAGGAAGCAGACAAATTATTGAAAAGAACTCTCAGTCACAACAGGGTTATCAAGACATTTCAATTTTTTATGCAGTTTCATAGTTTCCAAGTTACTAGTGTATAAAATCTCAATCCTAAACCTAGAAGTTAAAAAAATCTGACACTGTGCAACAATTACTGTTTCCCTCCCATAACTTCCACCCCTTCCCTCGTTTATTACACTGTACATTTTTCACCCTGACTTCACCTTCATTAGCTGGTTTAATTTTAGTATTATAAAAGTATGACAACTTCATTTTCATTTACCTAAAAGAAAAAGAAAACAAAACATAAAAGTACATCTGCTTTCTTTCATGGTACATTTAATTTTGTCGGAAGGCTTTCATATGATTAAAAAAAATAAAAATCAACTTTTAAACCCAAATCTACGCTTCTTTTCCAGAAGTAATTAAGGTTTGGTTGAAACAACTTCCAAATAACCTATTCCAGTTTTCACAAAAACATACTTAATTAAAAAAAAAAATCTTTAAGTTATTTGGTCCTTTGGCAATTTGCAGTACAAACAATGCCTACTGTACCAAACTCTTTTATTGCCTTCAAAATGGTTTTAGTTTTATTGATAATATTTAGATCTAGCATCCTCTGTGTTGTACAATAGTGCTGTTCATTTACATCAAGTAGGGTGCCCAGTCTGCAGAAATTACTCCCGGCACCAGAAACAGAATGGTATAATATAGTTAAATAAAACAGTTTTGACTTTTTTTTTTGTCATGAATTCCAAGTACTTATTCAAGAATTTATGCTTCTTCTGCAAAATATGCTCTTAAAAATCCTCCTAGAGTCTCACAGTTGTTTTTTTTTTTTTAATATGCAACCACAATAAGAAACATTTTCTCAAAGGTCTGTCCTCTTTTGTATTCCAACACTGGTAGCTTTATGGTAGCACAACTCTGACCTTCCAGTGTGATGGTTCACTCTTCAGACCTACAAGTGTAGCTTCTAATAGGTCTCAGAATCTGAGTCATTGAGTTCATCTTCTTCTGTATATGGGTAGCCACCTTCCCTGCCAATGTTATTGAAAGTACAGTAAGAGCTGTGGTCACTCCTCATAATTGGTAAAGAATCGAAGGTGACAGTTTTTGAGGTGTTGGTGTAATGATTAATGGCATTGAACGTAAGGGAAGGTAACGTGCTGCTTGACGAAACAGGCATCATCGTGGCCAGAATGAGAGCTAGGCAATCAGCCACGTCCTTATTGGGTGCGCAGGCCAAAGCTGGTGTGTAACCTAGAAAGCCAAGAAAAAAACCAAACCCTTCATTTAAAATGAAGACAATGTAAGCATTTCTCCAAGTGCATGTCATCTTTCAGCTGCAAAGGTATTTTATATTGCTTAGGTTCTGCACTGTTTAAAAAAAACACAACCCAAAAAACATTAAATGCATTATCAAATAGAATTTTTAAACTTGCAGTTACAAAAAGACACCCAAAAGTTATTGGGCTTTGCAACAGAGATGTAATTGTTTAGTTAAGCACAGTCAGACACTCCAGGCCAGCAAGGAAAGCCTGGATTTGAAATTGGCGAGGAAGTCACCTGGCTGAAGAGGGACAACTAAGGGCAGCCAATAGTGATGGGTGAAAGCATTCACAAGAGAGCCACTGCAGAAACTACAGATCAACATGTTAAGTATTTTTCATCCAGAAGCTTCCATATAGCTGTTCATCACAGTTAATTATTTTAATAAGACTGTCAATCAGTTACAAGCTCATTAAAGCATCAGGACCAGTGAATGGAAAAGGCAGAGTATACAATTTCAATCAATCTGCAATTTATTACAATATACAGTAATATAAACTATAAAGCTAATATCTAACTTCTATTTGAGGGATATCAATTAAGAAATCCACAGAAGCTTGAGGAAATGCCAGCTGAGTTAGCAGGCTGGGATTTGCAGAAAGAAACTACACCCTTGGTTGCTCAACTTGTCCGGCCAAACTCCTTCTGCAAGGCAATGCTTCTGTGACAACCACCAAATGTGCGAAGTCTGGGGCTGTGGAATGATTTGCAGTCAAGGTCACATAGCTGTGAAGTATCTTCTGGGCAACTGTGGTTCTAATAATCCTCCAATATCTTTCCTTTTGCAGCTTTCCCCTTCCCTACATACTTGACATGCCTCAAGTCCTCCTCAGTGAAGATCTGCACATTGCTCTTGTCTCAGGCCTTAAAGATGCAGCACGGCAGCTGAGGGTAAGTTTTGGCACAGATCTCGGGGTACGTCTACAACACCAAGGCACTGCAATTGGTGGTGACAATAGCAGCTCTAGAAGCAGGGCCGTCACATAAATACAACCGCAGGTAACAGCTAATTCTGCTGCCAAGACCAAAGTATGTTCCCTCTACCTGGCTCCACACAGAGGCAGGTGGCCAAACCAACTTGTAGCACCCTTGCAGCATCTCTCACTGCAAGGGACAGCTATACCCACAATGAGCACTAAAGGAAGGCTCGTGTTGAGGTACATTTGGAAGTCTGAACTATCTGCACTACCTGCAGGTAGTCCTGCACTACCCCCACCCCACAACTTAGAGGTGAATAACATCCCTGGAAAAAGCACACAGCAATTTTAAGTAACAGATGGCTATCCAGACCTTAGGAAGGCATGGAAACTGAGGCACTGCTCATTCTACCAGCAAGTGTTCCAATAACCAAGGAATCATCTTTATTGTAGAAGTAGATCCAGGTCAAGTGTTAGGACAGAACTCGGGAGCAGTTATCGTGTTGAACAATTGCACAGAAGTTTTAAACAAGTAGGCACGCTCCAGAAAATAACTGTAGCTGGAAATTAAGAAAACAGCAAGCAGGGGAACAGACAATTTTGCAGGTGAACTATTATTTGCTCAGGACAGACCTTGTGCTTGATGCTTGTAATAGTAACACAACAGTCCCTGCCCAAAGGAGCATACGATCCAAGGAAACACAGATAATTCAAGCACAAAACGCACCAGCTGACCATGCGATAGGGTCGTGCAGAAGTGCAGCGCAGCAGATGTTTTCATTGTTAGTAAGGTACCACAGCACTTAAACAGCTCAGAGTTAACAGTGACAGTCTGCAGAAGAGATACATTTTGAGAGGATTCAGAAGCACGGGCCAGAGCTTGCTACACTCAGATGAAGACTGCATTTCAGGCACATCAGGCAGAACAGAAGGCTCAGCACTGACACTCAAATGCACACAATTTAATGTCTACAGTTGCTGGAGATTGTATGAAGGTAAGATGACACACACTAAGTTTATTCAAGCTGGCCATACTAAACACCATTCTTTCACTAACTTGATAAAAGCTCAAAGAAGGAAAATGAGCACTCACTATCTACCTTTGAGCATCATCATAAAAACATTAAAGGCCAATATAAAGATTAAACAGGTCACTTGCTTATTTTAAAAGTTCTTTAAAAACAATATTTATACCAATATTTGATTGTAGATCTTAAGCTTCTGGCTTTCATAGCTAGGAATGCAATATCACAGTTTTATTAGACAGAAAAGTAAGTAACTGCTTGAAAGACTGACATTGGCATCCTCCACCACTTTATTTCTGTCTATATTATTTTAAAATTAGGGAAAAAATTGTATTTTTATATGCCTTAAGGAACTGCAAAGTGGTCATTCATATGATAGGGCAACAATAAGTATAAATACTTCAAATGTTCTTTTAATAAGATGTTGGTAAACATACCAATTCCACTGAAATACTCTTAGTCAGTTCTCACATAATGTTTCCCATAATCTTTACTCTCAAATATTTGTGTAGGCTTTCACAGAAAAAAAAAAAAAAAAATCACTATCTTCATTTATAGACCGTGCATCAGAAGTACAATGAGGTGGAGCAGTTTCCCCACACAACAGAAAACAAAGCATAAGTCGTGGACACAGACTTAAGAGCAGGGTTCCCCTTGCCCAAACACAGAGCTCCTCCCTCCCCTTGGGGTTGAAAGTTTCCAGGAAGGTGCCTACAGGAAAATCAGAGGGTTATTAATGCAGTCAGTGCAAAGACAGTTCTCAAGATGAACTGAATAAAGTCTTACACTTGGGAAAGAGCAGAAAGTCATCTGAGGCATGAGTCATCTTGTAAGCATTTACAAGAAAAATTACTTCCAGAAAACTGGAGGTCTGCAATATAAACTATAGTATGAGTAAAGGAAGGTTTGGAAAAGAACTAGACAAAAAAAAAAAATATTCTCTCCCCACTGAAAAAGAGAGAGAAGCTTGAAAGGCAAATCACCACTCTAATAATGATGAACCTACTCTAGGGAATCCTGCTCTGGCAGAAAGGTTGGACTAGGTGATCTTCTGAGGTTCCTTTCAACCCCTACATTCTGTGATTCTGTGAATCCAGAAAATAAAGAGAAACCTCCATGCTATGTCAGTCTCTGGAGTTACAGCATGCCTCCTCTCACTACTGTGGTGTGTATTAATACAACAAATAAGGCAGACTGCACCAGAAAATTCAGCTAGCCTAGTAAGTTAAAGAGTGGGAAAACCAAACCAAAACAAACTTGGTAAATTGGATGAGTAATCAAAAATAAAACAGTAGGTGGTGTCAAATGAAAGAAAAAGTGAGTAATTTCTTTTAAGATAGGCAAACTTGCATATGGGGTAAAATTCAACGGAATTTTTGTAGATGACGCTGTGGCAAAATTTCATCAAGACAGGTGTGAAAAGAACTGAAAGATTTGAGAGGGAACTGATACAGAACGAATGCTCAACATGTCTCCTTTTGGGAAGTATACCAGACAGTTAATTTGCTGTTTCAGTTGCATTTAATCTTCTGAGAATCAATAGGACTAATTTTTTTTCCAAAAACATTAGTTCAGAGACATCTCAAAAAATAATCTCAGGACATTAAGACATGCTCTATAACAAGAGCAGTATGATTTCAAATCTATAGAGTTTTTAATAAAAATTATTTATAAGCTGAAATCCAAAGAAATGGAGTGATATTGGTATTTTTCAATAATTTCCTGTATCCCAGATATAACAGCAGACGACCCTTAAGTAGGTTTAAGCAGATATAAATACAAATAGAGACTGCTTGTAAAAAAGGTCAATGCAGCCTTTATAGAAAGGGACAACCTCAAAGACAAAGAAGATCAACACTCCATACCAGCTGAGGTTCTGCTGGTTACATATTCCATATACCAAGACACACTTCCATGTAAAATACTAACTGAAACTACCTGCAATTTCATCTAATTCTATCCAAAACGCCAAGCTTGCCTGGCAGATCACTGTACTTAGCTGAGCTATGCTAGTATCAGTGTAGTGATGAAAAAATATTCTATCGTCTATTTCTTCAGCCTGCTTTCCTAAGCAGACAGCTTGCACCCCACAAAATGCATTAATCACACTCTTAAGCTTTTCTAACAGCAACAAAACCAAAACAAAAATCGAAGTTTCTCCTATATTTTTATTTAATTAGAATTCATGTATGTGGGTTTTTTCTTTAGAAACATGGTCCAGCAGTAGATGCTAAAATCAAAGACAAGCAGACCTAGACTAGAACCTGGCTTTTCTACTTAATATAAAAGGTACACTATGGAAATCAAGACAATTTGTAAAACAGGTTTAGCAAGCTTGCCGACATACTGATTTTTTTTAAGAAAGAAAAGTTAGAGTGACAGGTGAAATAGACTGATGAATCCCATAAGTTTTCCTTGCTGTCTCACAACTCAAAGTATTCACTACTTTGCATATACCGTACTTTAATCTGGAACACTCATCCAACATGAAAAGATTTCATTATGAATATTCTCAATGCTGCTTAAAATTTTATAAACAAAGTAATTGCTATTAGAAAAGAACCACAGTGAGGAACAAGATTAGGTAGCACTCAGAGTTAGTTAAAAATTTTGAATTTGAGCAGAATTAAAAAGAAGTTTTAACATGTTGCAGCTAGATCCCCAGGCTGCCAGAGAACTGAGACCTCTATACAAACAGTTTTCCCTGTTAGGTTGAAGATCCAGCCTAACAAGGGATATGAAAAACTAGCTGCACATGAAAAATCCACAAAAATACAAACATCTCCAGGTAGCAAAACTTCTGATAAGAAACAGAAATTTAAAAAGATACGTTTTCCAAACATTTTATTTTCAGGGAGTAACCTAGTAGTTACCTCTGTCCCCGATTTTACCCAAGGAATGATCTTTAAATCCACCCATGTCACTTTTAAGCAGTGTAATTTCAGAAACACAGAGAAAGTCACAGTAAACATTAAGAGCAGAAAAACTTTGCAAATTGCAAATATAATTGGAAGTATTAATTAAGCACATCCCTTCTGGAAGACAAAGAAAAAACCAAAAAGCAAGTGTGGTGTTGACATCCCCACTACTAGCTACTGCTTTCATTTAAAGACATATTAGGGTATGGCATGAAAGCAGGAGCTCTTGTGCTTTTAGAAGTACAGCTTCAGAGGACTACAGATGTCTGACATGAAAATATGTAAACAAGAAGTCAGTAGGTCTAATTTTCTTTTGTTCCTACAAGGTATATGATTTATTCTCTGTGATAAAGCAGTTACTTTTTCTTATTCTATATGCTAAAAACCACTAAAGAGCCAGAAGCTTGAGACCACTAATTCAGATCTGTAATTTGTACCTGCTTTTATATGCTAACACCAACATACCTACCATGACAAAATGAACAGTAATTCAATCCAGCTTCCTAACAGCTGAAAGTTATATTTTGCTTTGAGTATTACATGTTTCTGATCTTTTTATGTATGCCAAAGCTACTGCATTTATAGGGCATACATTATAAAACTGCAAATGCAAGCCAAACATTTCTATGCTGTGACCTGCATTGTTCTGAATTTTCACTCTCCCTACACTTGTGCTCCTTTGCTAATGTGATCCTCACTAACACAGTTTTTGGATTTATTTTTTATGGGGGACCCTACTGCAAGGGTCACATGAATTTTCCAAAGAGTTATTGCTTTATGGTGTGCTGATATAAAAACCACAGTTCCTTATGGTGAAACAAAGTTAAATTTTTCTTACCATTTTCATCTACAGCAAGTACACTTGCTCCCTTCCCTAAAAGCTCTTGAACTACAACCGTTAGTCCGTTCCGAGCAGCAACGTGCAGAGGTCTGTGAAGGCAAAGTCATATATAAACGTTAGAACAAGATAGTAAGATAGATAGCTTCTACCTAATTAAATCTTTATTATCTATAACTGTATGTTATTTACACATTATATACATATTGTGGGTTTAATAACTAAGATGAGAAAACCAGCAAATCTCTTTTCTTATTGTAAAGAAACTGCGTCATAAAAATTGTGCACTTACTTCTTTTTATGGTACCACAGTGAGGAACCAGAAAAGACCTACCTGCTTATGAACTTTATTGTTAAAGAGTTAGAAACATCTAGTACTCTACTGCTGATAAATCCTTCACTGAATTGTTTTAACAGATGTCATAACATCTTAAGAGTTACTAATCACTGGCAATGATCACTAGAATACTAACAGCAGTATGGTAGTCATACTTTATTGCATGTATGTTATGGGAGATGCCAAAACTTTTCATCAACCTGCTGTTTAGAAACCACTATATTCCATTGTGACTAGAGATAAAAATATTTTACAGTATAACACATGAAGCAAGAAAAGCAGATTATTTTTCAAAACCTCAACCTATTAACCATAACTGTTCTGCAGTGACTTCATCTCTCAAGTGAAGTATAGCTTTACCTGAAATATTCTAGTTACATCTTTTTCAAATGCAGTAGTTTTTCAAAATTGGTTCCCACTGACTTAAGTAAAACCCTACCACCACTCACCAGGAAACAGAATAATCAGCTTATTTCCCTTCTGCTTTATTCCCTTGCTCTTTGTTCATTTTCAGATTCTTTAAACTGTCTGAATTAACTGTGAACTATATTTTGATTTGGAAACAAGTGCTTTACTTAGACTTCAGAATGTAAAAGATACAAATAGGAGCAGCTATATCTACAGTACAATATAAAGTATTAAAATTCATAAATCACTACATATCACAGACATACTGAAAAAATGTACTGTAATTAAAATAATTTTAATATACAAGCCAATAATTTTAATACTTAACACAAAGTGGGACATTGTTTAAACTGCTTTCAAAGTCAGTTATTAAAAACATTTGCTAAACCAGTAACATTTTAAACAACAGCTAAAATCTTGCCATTTCTATAAATATTTCATGAAGGTGTGAATAGGTTTGTATTTTTCAACATGATACCTCTTGTTCAGATTATAAAAGCCAAGGCACATGGGTGGAATTACATGAGCCTGTGGTAGCATACTTCCCCACTTCTGTTCCCATTTTGCTTTTCCTTATATCAAGACATTCCTGCTTCAAGCCAGAAATGAGGCAATCGATTCCTTTCCTGCTTTCTGGTTATTTCATGCTGCTTTAAGTGCATGCACCACATGGTGAGCAGCAAAAGCAGAGGAAGAAACCATACTATCTTAACTTCTTAGTTCAAGCAGATCGCTGGGAATAGTTGGAAGAACTGCAGGAGTTTCAACATGACAGATTCCAGAAGGGATGTAAGGCTAGAGAAATATGTAAGTTGGTTACAAGTTCCAGTGTTGTGAGGTTTTTTTCTTCCTAAATGGTCTCTGATAGATAGCATTATTAAAGCAGTCTAACAATTCATGTACATAACTCAGGTACATAGCAAGTGTCAAATCCTGCCTAACACAAATACATTCTTTATAAGGAAAAAAAAATGCAGAAGCCATTTTAATAGCCCATCCTGATATACATTACCCAGTATAACTTACCACCACGTTTTAAAGTTCTCCTTATGATTGGGCTAACAAAATAGGCTATTTCTACTTGAGAACATATCTTCAAGAAGCATTACAAATACTATATTCTCCATAGTATTCAACAGAAAATAGCCTTTCAACCCAGTAGGAATAGGTGTCTTGCTAACAGAAAGCATGCTGAAAAATAATAGCAGCTTTGAAGAGCAACTCAGCTTGCCTTGAATGAGTTGTTAACTGAAGTGAATTTTAACTGAAAAATCAGGTATTTATAAACCAGAAAAATACTGGTTTGTAGGTAATCTCAGTGGATTGCACTAATTCCACACAGGATTCTCTTTCACTAAGCTAAAAGTAGAACTTTAAGTATGAGCAAATCACTGTTTCACTCCAAGCAGGTTCAACCCTTGGTACTTATTAAGCAATTAAAATTCAACTAATTTGGAAAAAAATCCTGAAAACTATTCCTCTTTATGAGCAAGATACACACCAAAAACTGATCTGTACAACACACCCAATGCTGATACATACGTTTGCAAGGCTGCATTGGTGGCATTGATGAGGTTTCTATCCGTAATCTTCTCCAGTATTAACAAGGCACTAGTTTCATGACCCTGAATACAGAACAAACATCTGTCATGTAACAAATACTCTTCAATACTGCTTTGAATGCCTTTTCAAGGTAAAAAATTGATATTTGCAAACAGCACTTGAAAACACAAAGCTCAGCACTGGTAAGTCAGACTATTGCACACACCTTGCTGCAAGCCAAATGGAGTGCTGTGTTCTTAGAACTGTCTTGCAAAGTCAGATCAGCTTTAGCACTGCTAACCAGCACCTCTGGGGAAATAAAGATTTGCATTAACTAAAAGCATATTCCTTAAAGGCTTAACGGCTTACATTACTGGAAAATGAAAACATAATTTTGACACAATATATTCACAAGAACATTAACTATAATGCAACTTTACTCACAATAAGATTAACAAACCTAAGAGCAGGAACTTATAAAACTTTCTCTTTACCAACTGTATTTGTCTGTCCATTTTCTGCAGCCATCATTAAAGGTGTTTTCCCAGACGAATCTACTGCATTTACTTGTGCATTGTGACTGAGCAAAAGCTGTAGACACTCAACGTGATCCGTAAAAGCTGCTGCATGAAGAGGAGTTCTACAACAGATCAAAAGACAACACGGCCATGTTCAGCCATGCTTTCTACTGTGTGGAGAGGCATCCTGACTGTGATCCCATAGACAAAATACTGGGCAGTCCCTCCCACTGATCCTTTGAAACCAGTATTGCTGAAGTTGTGACTGCTGCCTTTAGAAAGTCACATTCAAGTTCTGAATGATTACAGAGAAACAATTCGATTCAGAAAAATAAAAAATGCATAAAATGCTACCCATAAATTGATACAATCTATGCTCAAACTTGCCTACATAATAAAATGTCAATTCAAGTTTATTGAATCAGAACTGGATTTTTTAAAATCTAAAATTTATTTCTAGCACAGAATGAAAGAAATAATCTTCAAAGAATAAAAACAGAGGGCAGGGGCAATTTACATAAGTAGCAAACACAAAAAGCCCAAATGACTGTAAAATTCAGCAGTGCCACCCTAACTGTTACATTACAGACATTATTCCACTGTGCATCTACACTCTTACCTTCCTTTTGAATCAGTTGAATTTACAATACCAGCACCTAGTGTATCAAGTAACATTTCTGCAGCACCTTCATTGTCATTTATCCTGTAACAAATTAAATAGGCTGTTATTTACAGAATGATAAAGCTTTTGTTAAATACAGCAACGAAAGCTAATAAGAATAATTTTGCACTTTCTTACACAGCACAATGCAATGGACTGAAAGAATTCCCTTCCATTTTCTGAAAAACTTCCTGTTCCAGGAGGAGCTCTACACAACTGTCATGACCTAAGGGAAATGTAAGAGTTAGGTATTAAAATCAAATGGAAAAGGTAGATTTATGGATTACAAGAAAAAATATGTACCTAAATTAGATTAAGCATGTTTCATTTTAAAGTTTCAAAGACACACTGGTTGTATTCAACAGGGCTACATTTAGGATCTAAGATATTTTTAGAATCCTGAAAATCAATCTGACATTTAACACTGTAAACTTTGTGCAGTTTAGTAGGGATCTCATGCTGTCTGAAGGACATCAAGAACACTTAATTTAGGTCTTTACACCATGTTTCAAACTCTTCTGTGCATTCATCACTTAGTCTACATAAAAACATCTCCACCATTTGAGGGCTTTGTGCAACTGTCTTGCTAAACCTGAGGGAAAATCAAGTCAATAGTCATAACAGAAGCTTAAAGTAGTATGTTCAATCTATTGTATCATTACTTTCAAAATTCTATAGTTTGCTGTACATGTAGCTAACAATTGTAACTATGTTTTATCTTCAATGCAGAGAACCTTTGTTCAACATCTGAACATCTGAAGATTTGTATTTTCACAAGTCCTGTCAAATTTTCATTCTTCAAATCAAGTATATTTCAATTCTGTTTTACTCAGACACTGTGGTCACTGAAATTGGAGCAAGTTGTAAGAGTTTAATTTTATTAATGTGATAAAGAGACAGTAGTCTAGTTCAAATTATCAGTTGCTTCAGCTGTGAAGATAGTCTAGATAATTACTCACTTACAAATTGGTAAAATGAAGCTCTAAACCCTTACATTTTGATCTTTATCATGCGACTCAGATTAAATAAACGAGAACTGCTACTGTGTCAGAAATGCACACACACAACAAAATCTTCAGCAAAGGAGCTGAATGAATTTCGTACCTTTTAAGGCCTCCCTCACCCTGAGTGCAAGAAAAATACCAGTGAAGAAAAAAATAAAGTCTTGTTTAATCACTTCTATATACTTTAGCTTCTTATGCCTCTCAAGGTTGATTTGAAGTAAGCTTAAAAAAGATTTCATCTGAAACCATTCCTCTCAAAGACTCCCCGTGAAGGTTATTTTTCAGGATGTGTGGCAAATTTCTATTCACAGGTACTAAGCTGAATTTCGTATTATGTATTAGATGTTAATGCATTCCCCTGAAGATACCATGTCTGTCATACCATCATATTGACTAACACAAACTGAAAGAGGACAAACTTCATATGTTGTTTTAATAAACAGTAGTAACTTCGATCTTAATATCAACGAACACTTTTAGACTTGTATTTTAACTGTAATGTATTTTACCATTATAGCAGGCCCAATGCAGTGATGTATAGCCATGATTGTCTGCTATTGCAGGTACTGCATCCACCGAC
This sequence comes from Galbula dea, assembly GCA_013399015.1. Taxonomy (NCBI): domain Eukaryota; kingdom Metazoa; phylum Chordata; class Aves; order Piciformes; family Galbulidae; genus Galbula; species Galbula dea. Next base: position 4,332,148 of record VWZX01007020.1, on the reverse strand, counting down.
GTCGCCGACTGCAGGAGAGCCCCTAGAACACCTATATGTCCACATGCAGCTGACAAGTGTATAGGGGTTCGCCCCCTACAATCTCGTAGTAAGGACTTAGCACCATGTTGAAGCAATGCTTCCACACATTCCTCATGCCCGGTTACTGCCTGTGAGAGACAGGAAATAGCAAGTTTGCAAATATTGAGTATATAAGCCAAGGTGTTAAAGTAATCAAATTTCAGGCAATTTCTTACATTTTTAAGTAATAACAAAATAAGCACAGTTATTAATTTTATTCCAGGAAATAGCCATTCTGTTGGAAGAATAGCTACGCACTAAGAATACTGATGACAATAATTCCTTGGAATAATAGTAAATAAACTGCTAATCTCTAGGGTTCATTCAGTTGTCTTATCTGGCAGAGACTCCATAAAAAAATATTTGGCATATGGCATGTGTCACACTTTTCTTCCACTAAAAATACCCCCAACCCATAACAAGACACTGCACTCTGGGACCTCTCCAGTCAACACTTCACAGAAAGAAAGAAGACACTCTGTGAGTCCAAAAAATTTCTGAGGATACGTAGCAAACAGGCAAAAGCTAGCCTTCTGAAAGCAACTAAAAAGACAATTAAAACCAAGAATGGCAAGATGAGAACTTCATTAACACTACATATTAAGTCTGTATTTGAAATAAATATATACAAAACTGGAAAGGACGGAAAAGGATTCTCTTACCCCTCTATGTAATGCAGTCCTTCCCCACTTATCTTTGGCATCTACATTTGCTCCTTTATTAAGGAGTGAATAAACACAGTCAGTGTGCCCATTGAGAACTGACAACATCAGAGGAGTCCTAAGCAGAAAGCAAAAAAGTGTAACCTATAGGGAAATTTAACAGACTAGTACTCAGCTCAAATATAACAACTACTATCCTTCTGAACAATGCTGTTAAAATTTACATAATCTTCTCTAACACTACTTTCACTCTGTCACTCACATTTGCTTTTTAGATTCAAGAAAATAAATGAATATCATCTAATTCAGAAGTTCTGGTTAAGTTACTAGAATCATGTTTTTTCCAGTATCTGGGCAATAAAGCACATTTTAGTTTCCTCCCAACTGAACAAGAACATTTTTCACTGCCAACAATACACTGTTGCATTTATCCTAGTTCAAGTATCACCTGCCCTTAAAGTAACACATTAAAGATCAGCAAAGCAAAATATTCATTTTTTCCTTTTATAAAATGCAATGACTTAAGAGGAACAGAATCTGCATTGTTTAAACTCACTGTCCGTTTCCATCTTGAATGTCCACTGCATTCTGTGGTTCTGCATTTCCAATCAGTAGCCGCAAACATTCTGAATGACCATTTGTAGCTGTAAAACGTCAAAGTATGAGTTTGACATGAATTGCTGTTGAGCATACAACTCAAACGGAATGCTAAGCTGCTGATACTAAAGCCCATTGGCTTGAGAACCCACTGTACAGCTTTAACACTGTTATAAAAATTGAAAACAAAAATTATGAACACTAGGAAATCATTTCAGAGATCAGGCACTCAGCTGTACGGTATTGGAAGTCATTGATTCCATCCATCAATTGCCAACAGGTATTTGTTTTTTACATATCAGTGAGGTTGTGCATATTAACAATAGTTAGAATACATGCTCGTACTACATCCCCAAGGAGGAACAATTAAATATAGTAAATAGAAATACTTTTGCTTGTTTCAAGGCACAGGTAAACACGTACCTAATCAATCATACACAGATTTTGTTAGTAAGTGTAGCATGTGCATAGTTATGAAATAACTGAAATCATATTTACAAATAGGGGAAGTAAATGCAATACTTAGAAGTAATTAACCAAGCAGTTAAAAGAAAGGAAAAAAAGTAATGAAAAAAAGGAGACATCACATTTAAATGCAACTCATGAAAGACAAATGATTGCTTGTTGGAGGGGAAATTATTTCTGATATACAGCTGCTATACTTAGTTCACATAAAAGAAGTGACAACTCATGCTTCTCTAGCTGACGGAAATGCTAACAGAAGTTAGTAGCAGCCAAATCAAACAAGAATACAGCTTGGGCTTATGGTCAACAAAATTAAGTGATTAGAATGATGATGGTTTGTAGAGAATGTTCTTTTTACTGCAACATTCCTATAACATCGTAATTATAAACGTGAATTTAAAAAAGCCCGGTTTCAAAGAGAGGAGAAAAAGAGACTATAGTATGCATGCTAGGCTTTGAAAAAGGCAGGTTTACAGAAGCTTTCTAAGAAACAGTGAGAAAGGATTGCTGTTACTTTAAAAAAAATAAACACTCAGGAGTCATTTAAATCCTTGGAAAAAACCCAAGGTATAGTTTTCTTCTTTCTTCTCAAACTGACAAAATCCTCCAAGACTCCAGACATTTTTAGAAGCATTTTACTGCCAAGAGCAGTGTGGAACAGCACTCCTCAAGCCAAAATGATTTATGAGTTAATACTGGTTTCTACCTGCTACTGCTTTGTTACACCTTTCTCAGCATATCATACACCTTAGAAGTCATCAGCTATTCCAAAACACCATTTCTGAGAACATTAATGATAGAGGCTTCTAAACACAAAGATGATCCACTTCAAAAGCCAAAATTTTAGAGGTTAGTACATACCTGCAGCATGTATTGGGGTTCTCTTTACAACATAATCTTTCACCAAGATTGATGCTCCCTGATTAATGAGCACATCTACACATTCAACGTGTCCCTTAAAGGCAGCAAGATCCAGTGGTGTCCTTCCATTGTTATTCCTAACATCAAGGTCCAGTAGCGACTGTACCAGCACTTCCAGAGCTTGATGATGGCCATGATAGGCCTACAAGAATAAGAAAATTCTTCAGTTTTCCCATCTTTCACATTTTCCCCTTTCTTACCAGGATGACATAAATGAAACTGTGAAAGTAGTATTTTTGTTTTAACATGTGGAAGAGTACTGATGCAGCATGTAAGTAGTTCCAATAGTTATGATTAATTTAAAACCCCTCCACAGTTTCAGCAAGAACCTTGGCTTGCTTTTTTCTTTTTTTCTTTTTTTTTTGATTTTACCCTTTGACTGAAAACTGTCTGTCTCCAATTCATCTGACTACCAATATTTCATTCCTTTATGTTATAGTTACATTATCCTCAGGTTATTTCATATGCAAACATAACTAATTCCTATTAGTTTTTTAGTAAAATATTTTTTAAAAAGACAGTAAAAATGTACCTAGAAAGAATACAGTACAAATAGCTACAGTTAACATAACTGGTAAAACAAAAGGGACTTAGGGGATGAAGCAGTTAAGAGCAGTTAAGTGAGGGTAAAGCAATAATGACTACTAAAAAAAAAAAAAGTCACCATTACTTACAGAGCAAGTCCTCTGAAAAGTTTCATTAGTATAAATTATAACATAAAACTTAATTAGAAGATCCCAAGTGAAAGCTTTTCCATGAAGCAAGTTTCAAAAGGAATGTAAAAATCACCCCTTTTTAGCTCATTCAGGAATGTTAGTACATATTTTTGTTTCATTTATTGTTAGTGACCTATTTTTTAAAAATCCAGAATGTTAAACCTATGAAAACTGTTTACAATTAGATGAGCTAAAGAATGAAATACTTACAGCTAAATGCAGTGGACTTATAGGTGCTCTGTTGTCTGAATCATTCAGCATGTCAGTACCTGATGTTTCCATCAGCTTAGCAGAGACAGAAAGTCAGAGTGAGTGCAAACCCCCCTCACCTTTAAAAGCATTCAGCAATAACTGCTAATTTCCAATATATAAATTGAAAAATAAAGGAAGAAAACCAGGCAGAATGATATAGGATTACAGTCTCCTTAGGACTTCTAGATCTTCAACTTTTTAAACATGTTGAATTTTAATGACTGCAACCCCTCCCCCATATCCATCTCCCAAAAACAGTTGTTTATTTTTGCGTAACAATGCAGTAATTAAATAAGAAATTAAATTTTTTTTTCCTGAAGCAGTCAAACAAAATAGATGAAATGCACACAAAGGGAATACAAGGACAGTTGAGAACAGCTGTAGTAGGAAAAAAACCCCAAAACAAACAGGTAAGCACTTTAATTAGGTCTGCAAGAAAACAATACAAAAAGCCAGAGGGCAAGACTGATTTCTCAGAATAGAAAAACAATTCCCAATGAGAATAAACAGACCCAAAACTGGCACAAGCATTATAAAATTGGATTAAAATATCTATGTAGATACGTTTCTATTTGTTACTTTCAGAAGTGTTTTAATATTTTAATTCTGGGTGTTTTTCAGGAATGTATTTAATTTAGTACACTAGTATAATAAAAACATCTGAAGTGTTTGAAGAACACACACACATTTGGATCACTAAGTTTTCACTATCACAGTTTCCTAGTATGGTCATACAAATGTTTAAGTAAAAAAAATATGGCTTAAAAATAATTTTCTATTTTAAAATTCTGAACTGCAATTAGATCTAAATTGTAACTGAAATTAAATACATCCATGCATTGAAGAAATGTTTGAATATGTCTAAAAAATAAGCAATATATTTTAAATTACATGTTCCTTTTTGCTATACAGTAGTACTTTAACAGTTAGAAATAATACACTTACAACATCTAGAGGTGTTTCGCTTGCAATCTGCAATTAAAAACATCCAGAATTCATGTTTGAATACAACTTAATATAAAAGTATAATTTGTATAAAAAGACTAAGTTGTATAATGAAGATAAAATTTGCATATCAAGTAATATACACATTTTTGCCAACCACCTGAGGCTTTACTATCTGAAATTCTCTTACGTGACCGTTAGTTACTGTAAACTATGTGAACTATTTTAAAAGCACCCTTACTTTACAGATTTTCTACATTTTAATTTGCCCCTTCAAATGACTTTTGTAAAATTGCTGAACACCTCTAAGTGAGATAACCTGTGGTTATTTTATTTTATTTCAGCCATCAGGAACAAAACCAGCAGTGTATTCTAAGTTAAGAAACAAAATAAAACTGATATTGCACATCCTCAACCAGTTCTCTCTTCAACTCGGAATGTATTTATTATCTTTTTAAGCCAGTATGCAGTATCATCTTGCCCCTATTTTAAGAGTACCAAGTGTTTAAATATTTATACTCACAGAGGCTTAAAAACACTATTGACCTAGCATAGATAGGAATAACCAAGGTGCAGGAAGGGATCTTCTGACCTCTGCATCACACTCTGTAAGAGCAGCTGTTACAGCTTTCATCTATGATATTTTTTCTTACCAATTCAAGACATAAGCGATGACCATAAGCAGCTGAATAATGAACTGCATTGTATCCTTGTTTGTCTCGGATCCCCGGATTGGCATCGTTTCTTAGCAAGTATTCCAGGCACCTATTTAAATTGACATAGGCAACCATATATCTAAATGTTGAATTTCAACTTTAAGTGATAAATTGTTCTGTTTCAACTGGAAAATAGAATACAGCACACAAGAACACTGATTTAATGTTCAATATTGGCTAAGACTAGAGAACACCTAACTCATTACACCGAATATTAAAATCAATCACAAAGCTTCCAAAATTTGAAAGAATCCTTCTCTGCAGACATCCTGACTCAGTTAAAACTAGTATATCATGGCTATTTTCCTCCTAGTACAATTGCAGTTACTTTTGTTAACATAAATTATTACTACTCTTCATGCTTCTGTACTTTCTGTATTTGTGTCCTCACAAAAAACGCGTTACACTAAATGCAGTGTAGGAAGCAAAGTCTGCTAAACCCCCTTGAGTACCCATTCTTACCAATGCAATTTTTGCTCTTTCTTCTCATCCAGGGAAGAGGTTAAGTTTGCATATTTTGCATACTTAACTGTCCTCGACAGGCCTCTTTAAAGGTGATTTATCAAACTTTCTGAAAGCCTAGGTAAGTTAAACTTATTTACCATTTATTTCCTCGTTGATTTCTATGTTAGAATTATTCAATAGACAAAAGTGTGGGGGTTTTTTCTCCCCTAAGACGCTGCTTAATTTACCTCATCCTGTGATCATGTTTCTCTCTCTAGTTTTGTCAACATGTCAAAATGTAGCTTACTGGTGTTTGTTTCAGATCAAAAGCATTTGTTAAAGTTACAAAAGAAACATTTCCAAATAGGAACTAACCGGAAAATAATTTTCAAAACATCCTTATCCCTAAAATCTGTCTTTAAAGATGCCTGAACAAAGACCATAAAAATGCTCCTAAATATCTTTGGAATTTCTATATAGATAATTTCCTGACTTCCCTTCCCCCCCGCTTTATATTCCAACTCAATAATCATTTTTAGCTTTATTCCCATTTTGAATATGAGCTGAGTAGTACTGGTTTTCCAGCTGTTACTAATCATCTTGCTGCATCAATATAAAAAGCTTCTCCTCAGGCCATTCTGCTTTGCAGCCTGTGATCCAGAGAGCCAACTGTTAATCAGAAGGGCAATACTGTGCTATTTCCAGAGATGATTGTTTGAGTTCTCTCAAAGCTCCGTAGTATTGCCATCATCATTCTTGCTTGCGCCTTTTAGAAGACAGATGGCAAAACGATGTAATCTGAAGAACCATTATAAATTTGGAGGTTTCCAGAGCAACTATGAGGCTGAAATTAACCCTCGCCCAACTTGTAAGAGGGCGATAAAAGTAAAATCATCTGGGCAGACTCTAGCAGGAATTAAAAGTATATCCAAAAAGCAGCAGAAAACTTTGTTTTCAAATTTAGCGTTACATAAAAAAAGGAGTATGTACTTTAAATTAGTTAAATGGCCATGTAAGTATTCTTTATTTATCCTTCAAAACCCACTGTTAAGATCCATGCCACCTAGTTCCAACCGCTACCTCACCTCCTTAAGGGTGCTGTATTAAACCAGGATGATATGCCACTAAGCAGCACTCTTCTCCAGTGAAGGTGTCACTGTATGCATCTGAAACGTAATGCTGAACAACAGCTTGTTTTGACCTGTGTATGTGAGTGTGTGCACATGCAAGTGGTGCTCTTCTCAAGGCTCCTCAATCTACACATACAGTGTCTGGAGCTTAAGTAACTTCATCAGTTTTGTCCTGTCTATATAGGCTTCACAGCTAAGCATTTAAGCCATCAATAAGGATGTTAAATGTACCATTAGTTACAAAATAAATGCACGCGAGAGACATTTGTAGATGTACGAAAGTTTCTGAATGCATTTCTTTAAAGGAAGTGTAACTACTTTACAAAAATTTACACTAACAAATTATGGAGATCTAATGCCAGACACAAATAGTTTAATCAAACACCAAATGGATAAAGCATCTTATACTGAAGTAGCAAGTCGATTTCTATCCTGATATAGGCCATCAGGATAGAACGGTCTGGTTTTACAGTGTATTTGTGACTAACTACACAGATTTTTAGGCAACATTAAGAACCCTTCATACAGCACAGCAGTCTATCAGAATTTGATTTTAAAGCAAAATAACCCTACTGCTCACAACTGTCGTAATAACCCCCAAATAGGATATTTACTCAGCCATTACATAGCAGGTGGGATTAAAAACTCTTCTCCAAATGAATTCCCAAATTAGGACATCTGCATTATAGGATGTAACAAAAAATTACATTACATTTTACTATTGTTCATTTTTCACAGAAATATCTGTTACCTAAAATAGCTTATATACAATGAACACTGCCAAATTTTATCTTTAAAAATACAAAAAACTGCATTTGGTAAATCTGAGGGCAGAACAAATTCACAGCTCAAATGTTTCTAAGGAGAAAAGCTTTGGTACAAAGCATGCCACTTACTTTCCATCTGTGTCTGATGCAGCTGCATAGTGCAGAGGTGTACAACCCCTCTCATCAAGGTCATTCACACTAGCTCCAGATCCCACAAGGGCAAACAGGCACTGGTAATTACAATTGGCAGCAGCATAATGGAGTGGAGTTCTTTAGTACACATTTAAATAAAAAGTACAATGGTAAATAACAGCAAAATAGTATTACAGAGACAGAAAATGCAAATTAAAATGAAACTTAAATCCTCCTTACATCTTTTAAACAAGTACTTCTGGTGAAGAATACATCATTATGATACTAAAAAATGGGGTCATTTTCTAAGTGCCATTAAAGAATGCAAAGCAGTATCTAGGGGATCTATTTGCCTGCCAAATGAGCACAAATTTTGTATTAAGAAGCTTGATACAAATTTTCTTGTGTACACATGAAGAAAATAAAAGTTCACATTAGTAGTAGTATTTTACTTAATTTAAGACACATGGAAAACTATGGATGAATCTAAGAACTGCACAGCAACTCAACAAAATCAAAATAAAATTAACAATTAGAAGTAGATGCTTTCGACGAACAGCAGAACTTTGTCAAAGACAGGCAAGCAGTAGTTAGTTATTTTTTAACGATGCTACTACAGCAAATGAATAAAGAAAACTTTTCAAAAAAAGAAAACTTTTTTTTTCTGATGGGTAATTTCAGAGTACACTTCTTCCAGCTTCACATCCATAAACAGTTCAGATAAAATTTCAAACACACTAAGGTGACTCAGAAGTCCATAATATATTTTTAAAAAGAGATTGCTACTATAAATATTTAAATTTTGAGGAGACTGGCACTTCAATGTATCCTACCTCTTCCCTCTCCCTTATATTTTCCCATTTCTCTTAATTTTTTAACTATTTTCATCTTCTCCTTCTCCTGAATTCACCGCTCTATATAACATGCATGTTAAACCAAAAAGCCAAACTGGCAAACCCACAACTCTCAGTGACAGAATTTGTGACAGAGTTATTCTTTTCTCAGGAAAAGATGGAAGTGGAATTTAAAACAAAATACAGCTTTGGATCCATAACCTTCTGCTCAAGTCCTCCTGCTGTTCACATCCTGGAAAATCATATTTTCCATGATGCGATGTGAGATTTTACACAAGCACTGATCATTCCTTCTAAACTTAAATAATCCTATACTAAAAATAGAAATTAATGTCATTCCAAAAGAGTTCAGAGCACAAACAAGGAAACAGAACTGGATAAATATAACCAAAGGAAAAAAGTGAAGCAGTTACAATAGAATAATGGATTTTTAAAAATCTTAGAAATAGCAACAAATTTATAGGTATGACTAATGCATTATTTGGAAAACATCACTAGCGTCTTTGGGTGAGAGCACTTTAAAAAAAGGCTCATGAAAATTATTGTTAATATGGAACTCAGACTTTAAAAACAACACTAAACACCTACCTAACAAAACACAATACACAAAATGTTTGTAAATTTTGATAACATTTGCTGAAGTATAGTTTGAGAGATACTGTATCTTTAAAAACATTTAAACTGGAACACACAGGCTTGCCCCCATAGCAATATGCTACTTCTGTAATACTTCTAAATAGCCCTTCACAATATACAAATGTAGAATATCTTACCTCCCAAATCTGTCCTTTTTGTTGAAGTCTGCACCAGTATTTAGCAGAAGATTTAGGCACTCCAAATTCCTATTAAATTAATGCAATATTACTTGTGATTGAAAATTTTCTCCTTAATATTGGCCTCTGCAAATATCAGAACTGCTACACATACACATCTCATACATGGTTTTCAATTGAACTGAACTATCACACGGAAATTTTGATAAATATATTTTTATACATAAAGTTGATTTCATAATTGCAGGACCAGACCAGGAAAAAAGTCCACATATAGAAATTTTATTGATATCAAATGGCATGCATAAAAGCACATAAACATTAACCAAATTTAACAGACATTTCAAATCTCTAAAGCAAGCAAACAGTAACACCTACATGTCACATGCTTTTTGCTACAGGGATTCCTGAGGCAAGTTTTTAATGTGTATTTTTTAAGGCAAAATATATGTTGCAACATAAGTATTTTACTTTTTAGTGTAATGCATTTTAAATGCAGCATCATCATTGTAATAGATGTACAACACTGCTGTAAGTTTAAACACTACCCTAATAACTTTTCTAAACTGGAGATGAATGAAGGAATGTGTCACAAATTATGTGGTTTTATATAAAAAGGTAGCTTTTAACCTTACTCATTTGCAAAAAGGATGTATCTAGCAAGTAGTTTGTGACTTAGAATGATTACTTAACAGTATTACTTAAACAGCACTGAAACAGAAAAATGAAAATATCACTATCATGGAGTTTTTGTGTCCCACAAAGTGTATCATGAAATTTATTACCCAATTCTTCCAGGCAATTTTGAGTAGCTGCTATAGAAAACCCACAATACAATAACAACAATCAATATGGATCACAACTCAAGTGATGAGCAAGTAGTTCTGACTACTTCATCCACCTAAACTCTGGAATTTAATTATGGCTTTTAATTTAGTTAGATTGATCTTTTGTTCATGGATATGGTAAAAACATGTTTCCCGAAGTTGCTGTTCACCATCTTATGTCCTACAGTGATCCTAGCTGGGCATGACATCCTTGAATGCTGTAGAGTCTAAAAATTATACCACCATCCACGGGAATTTAAAACATAATTCAGTTCATCCCTAAACAGAAGCCTAAAGTAAGGCTGATGATACTTGGACACTGTACTCCAGTAATTACTTAGTGAGCTGAACATTTGATTTATTTTTATTGTTTGCAGATAGAATCCATCTTGAAATTATTTTATGTTTACACAAATTCCAAGGGAAGAAGGCAAGAAAAACAGAGAGGAAATCATCAAAAAGAACAGGAATGATCAGCAACTGAGACAAGAACTATATATATGAAACACGAATGCTTTTTTACATACCCTCCAGCTGCAGCTGCATGAAGACAAGTCCTGCCAAAGTCATCTGGTGTGTCAATGTCAAAACCTACAAATGAAGTATTTTGTAAAATCATTATGTAACACCACCTGTCACAAAACTGCTCTCATGTAAAGAGAAATGCTTGCTAAGCAAACTGAACAGCTATTTGCAGAAAAACACTTTAAGCACTTAAAATTTGCTTCCTTTGAAAAAAATCCTTGTTATTCATAGTATTTTGAAAAACATGCATTCAAGTAAAACTGAGAAGGATAAGGTAAGAGACAATTAGCTGCACTGAGGAAGGAGGCTGTATTATTTCCTATCTTATTTGCCTGATAGTATTTTTGTGTAATTTACTATTTAATATAAAATATATGAAGGTAATAGGAAAATTTTGAAAGATGCTAAAATGTATCAGTTTTATGGAGAGGGGGTCAGTTTTAATAAAGAGGGGGATGTCAGCATTACTAAATCCAGAAGCTACTGAAATGTCATCCTTGAATTTAGCTCTTTAGACCCAAAGAACTTTGTTAAAATGGATTAAAAGTTGTAAATAGCAATTACTTACAAAGAAGCCTTTTATAGAACATTGTAGTTTTCTATTCCCAAACTATGTGAACTATGGAACTTCAAATTTGAGTTCACAAACTTTAACTGTGCGATTCCATGTCTAACCATATACTTTGACATGAAGACTATTGAAGTCAGGCTTCAAAGCTACATTTCTGGTTTCAGAAAACTACCCTATTCTCCTAAAAGTCTTGCTCTCTATGCAACAAAACTTCTTCACTAAGTATCTAGGTTTGGTACTTTTGTCTGGGAATGTCTTTTTTAAGAATTGTTCAACAACAATAAACTGTCAAGACCACCAGATGTGTTATTCAGAAAACACAGTTTTTATATGTGTAACCACATTCTCCTCCCATTTCAATAGGCACTGATACACAGCAAACAATTTAAGATAGTTTACCAATCTGATTTGAAAAGTAGTCTTTGATGACTTCCAACACACCTAGGTTGCTTGTATAACAGCACTAACTACTTAAATGTAATTTACTACTGAGACAAGGCAGACTGATTTTTTAAGGTCTTCACAAGACTATGAAAGATTTTAAAAATCAGAGATTCTTAATTTACATAAAATGAGACACTTCCTCCCAGAATGAAAAGGGTACAGTCTGCAGATAACAATCCCCACACAAAGAAAGTATACTAATAAGCTGTTAGCAGTCTGAAGGCTGAACAGATAATTTCTTCAAGTACTTAAATGTTTACTAGAGGTCCCTTCCAACCTGGGCCATTCTGTGATTCTTATCTGCTCCACACTACATTTACACCCAAGTTTGCTCAACTCATGTAAAATTCACAGAAACCACTTCCAAGTCTTCTGCAAGGACTCCTCTCCCATACCGACTCTAGTAGCGGCACAGCTAGCACAGTGCTGCGTGCAGAAAGGATAAAGAGTCAGAGTACCCCCCAATTGAACACAACCACCTGAAATACAGCCAACTACAGGACAGTTCTTTCCTGAAGTGAATCCTGGCAAGCTTGTCCATGACAAGAGAGTGGAATAAAGAGCCTTACCAGTGGTAGTTTTAGTTACACTCCTTCAGTTCTTCTCCCAGGCTTCCCTAGCAACTTCTTACTTTTCCTTTTCCCCAGCCCTTTGCCCCCCATTTCTCTTTTTTTTCAGAAAACATGGAGTGCCTTCAAATTAATGTAGAATCATTTAGTTTCTTCTGCTGCTGCTCCTGAAGCCTCTGCAATCCTTCAAACAAATCTACTTCCTCAGAATTGCAATGGTTCAAAGAGCTCAGAATTCACACCAGAGCAGACCGTGAACAAGGGAACTAATAACTTCACAACCCTTCACAACTTCAGAGAGGAATCAAACATGAAAGCAAAGCACAGTTTGGGTTGCATTTAATTAATAACCCACCAGGGCAACAGTTTCTTAATGTAGCAGTCCACAGAGTCTTCAGAGCCATTAAGTGCCCACTATAGGAATAGGTAGGAATATACTGATCTGTATTAAGCTAAAGACATCATGGAAGGGAAACAGAGGATGCTCCTTGAAGTTACTTAAGAGAACATTAGTCTTTCTCCTTGAAGCTGCATTACGGTCTGAAGCAAGTACCCTACCACCACCATGGCCAAATTAAAGCACATGAACACAACATTTAAAAAGGTATAGATGCCTTTTTTTTTTTTTAATTACTTCTGTAAAAGTTCACTTTAACTATGGACTGTCCATTAAAAAAACAAGCACTAGCCCCAGGCCACTAGTAAAGATTTTTATTTATTACTAAATTAGGACTCAATTAAAAGCTATACTATGGAATAAAAAAAACAAAGTACAAAGCAGCTATAAGATAAGAGTATCCTACCTGATGAGAGGAGCTTTCTGCAGCAGTCTGAAAATCCACTTAATGCTGCCAAATGGAGAGGAAACATCCCATGTATACCCCGCCTAAGATACACCATAATCAGGCATCACAGTTTAATTACAATTAAAATAAAACAAACATGATTGTGTGCCAAAGTGCATGTGCATGGTGCGTTCAGCAAACCACCTAATTAGAATACTGAGCCTTAGGAAACTTCACATATTAAATGCTTTCTTACAAGCTAGCACAACGCATTAAGGCAGTGCAACAGCCTGGTAAAGCTTCCAGAGCTTTTGCTTCAAATACATTAGAGGAAAATGTTTCCTTCTTTTTGTAGAAATTGCAATGTACTGAGTAGCTACTTAACAGTACAGTACAGGATAAAATGTAGAGTATTTCCTTTTTCAAGTTGAAGATGCTATTAAGAAAAAAAAAAGCATACTAGTCTTATTAATCTAATAAATACATTTCTAAATTCTCTCAGCTTGCATTCATGTCAGGAAAGTTACCTACTTTGCAGTGTCAGCACCACTCGTGATCAGAGTGTTGATTAATAGTTCATGGCCGTATCTAGCTGCTATGTGCAAAGGAGTATTTCCATTCTTATCTTCACAGTCTATTTCAGCTCCTACAATAAAAAGTAATTACTAGCTAAGAATATACATCAGCACACATACTTTAGATAGAAAACCAGCATTGAAGACTTAACATTACTAACTGTCCATGACTACTTTGGTTTAAAAAAAAAAAAAAAATCTATAAAGCTTTCAGAGGTATTTAGTATTAATGATAAGCAAAATAGACAGAAACATTTTGTTATGCACTCATATGGAACAAACTTTCTGCAAGCTGGGTTATGGAAGAGAAACTAATATATTTTCCTGAGCTCTGAAAAATAAAAGGTTCTTCAATGTAACTTATTGAACAGCAATAAGCAGATATGTCAGACTCCACCATGAACTGAACTACTACTCAACACTGGATATGAAAAAAAATTCAGTTTATTTTATCAATGTATGAGGAGAAAAATATTCATAATACTGAAAGCTGATGACAAAGCTACTCCCCTCCCCTTTTTACCATTCTGAATGATGGTCTGAGATCTCGAAAATCTGCCATGGATCGCTGTCATGTGCAAAGGTGTTTTCCCATCTTTACTCTGGAAAAGGAAAAAACCCAGTGTTTCCTTATGGCCAGTAAAAGTAATCCATCAGAACTGACAAAAAAAGGAATTAAAATTTAAAAAAATCAAAAGAGCTGCTCTTAATCCCTCTTCCATCTCTTGAGTGACAACTGAGTGATGTCCACTCACTCACAGTTATGCCTTTAGGATAATCACTCTTAAGAGGATGACAGCGCACAAATTGAGCAACAGTCTTTGTCCAAGTCTTCCCCCATCCAAGTCTAAAACAAACAATGCTTCTTTAAATTACACTTGTTTCTTGAAAGAAAACAGCTGTATTTTCTGTAGAGGGTTATGCATTATATTAGAAAGCAACACATTAAAAAGCTCATCTGTTTCACAGAAATTTCTGTAATGCTGTATTTGTAAGATAAACCACAAGTAATCCTAGGGTTGAACTATTCAGTCACAATTAGTGCTATAGATTTGACACACATACCAAATGTGCAATTGGTCATTCACCCAGTAAAGATGTCCTTCAAGCAGGCTAACGGTAATGCACAAGGGAATTTCCATTTTTAACAGCACAATCTCAATGGACTTACAAAATCATTTTTTCTACTACTTTAGGTTGACGAGTTTTTTTCCCCTGTACTTCATCATAGGTAATAGGAAAGGTTTACTGAAGAAAAGAATTCCTACAAATCTACACAAATAACTGCAAACAAGACACTGAGATGCCTGGTGGTTGGATTGCATAAGCAAGGAGGTATCTCCAAAACTTTTGCTTCAATTTCCTTTCTTTATGCTTTTAGTGTCTTCTATCTAAATATTAAAATAACTACAACTGTTTGATTAGGCCAATGGAGAGTCTTAAAACAGCTGTTTTTTACAAAATCAGACAGGATCACAGCACATAATAGAACAGCTATGGGCAAATGATAACTTTTATTGTCACCACTGAAACTCAATCAAGTATGGTAAGAGGAAAGAAATCATCCAAATCTCCTCTATACCTAGAGAAAACATTCACAAAATACTTAAAATCATACAAAATTTGCTAGGAACAGTAAATGCTATTTAGATAGAAAAAATTAACACAGAGCACAAGGTGTTCTGTCAAGTGATTACTCAGATATTAACTGTACTCAGACTGCTGAGGGTCAGCAGGAATGTGTCTGTCATGCCACAGCATTCCTCCAAGTGAAATCTCCCCCTCGCAACAATTCTTATGTTCTAGTATTATCAAGGGAAATAAAATACATTTTCTGTTCATGTCAGTGAATTTTCAAGCAGCAAGGGGGCCCATAAAACAATTAATATTGGCCCACTACTTGCTTATTTCAATGTATTTTTCCATGCATGGAAATCTTGAACAGTGAGGAGAGAGTGTTGCCCTAATGAGCAACAGTTAACAGGATTCGCTGTTCTACAGTACTATATGGACACTGACAAGGCTACAGAAACTAAAATGAAATTATGTCCTCTGCCTAAAGAGATGATAAAAAAAGCATATAATGTTCTTTTAACTGTTCACTATCTTTTGCTACGTATTCCCTTCTTGAGGCCAGCATCCACGGACAATGAGCAAGCACTTACCCTTCACCTGCCATGAAGTACAAGAGTGTTCCCTTTTGCTCTCCCCACTAGGTCATTTACAGCAGAAAGTGTTTCAATAGTACTATCTAGTCTGCACCTGGATGACCACCCACTCTGCTACCTCTAAAAACACAGAAACAGTTGCACATGGGAGGGAACTACTGAAATGAAACCCAAACCTTAACAATTGTAAAGAAATAATTTGAACTTTAGCCCCAGTATTTGGAAACTGAACAAACTTTGTTTCAATAGTAAGAATGCCCTAAAAGCCACATTTTAACTCTACAAATTATTCTTTGCTACACAACACAAATTTCCATTTGCTATTTTTAGGGATTGTTCTTCTGATTAAATCACAAGATTTATCTTTATAGGCCTTTCTAGGGAAGCAGAGGCTGACTTTGAAATTACTTTCTTTTGCCTCAGTTCTTGAACTTTTCAACAGTGCAAGTGGTAAGTTTTCACATACAAAGTAAAGCTTTTCACACCTTGAGGAGCAAATTCACAGGCCAAATTTACAAAAAAGCCATTAACAGAACTGCAACAGAGACATATGTTGGTGTAGAAACAGGATAAATGCTTTATTCAAGCTATAATTGCTTAAAATCCCTACACAATCCTACTTGCTTGATTTTGATACTTATTAAATCAACACATTCTCATTACAGCCAACCTATAGCTAAAGTTACTAATCCTTTCCACTGTAAAGGCATTTTCTTCTGAAGCATGCTAACTTCAGCAGCCAAATCTTTACTAAGCTCTTAGACTTCAGCTGGAATTCTCAGCCCTCTAATATGCCTCAGGCTGCATTTCCTAGTCCCATCATCCTCCTGTTTCAGAAAAAATTATTCTGACATTTCAGAGTCAGCTTAAAGGAAAACCTGGGTTTACTCATACTATATATTCCAAGGATATATTTTTTTTAAGTTACAGAAACCAACAAATCTGTATTTTGGATCTCATAACTTAAAAATGAATGGGAAGGAAGGCAATACTGTATCTCCCTCATGTTAAAAGATGTTTTTTGTTACCTCCAAACGAAAGTTCACCCATTATTATAAATTTTGCCACTCACTTTGAAGATACTAGCCACTCTTTGCAGAACTTCTCTTTTGTTCTTATTTGTGCAAGTAACATACATAAATATTCATTAGTATATTTAACATTGTGGGATTATTTTCACGACAGAACATCTGCTATTGAGAAATGATGTCTCAAGAAGCAAGTAGGACAGAAGTCAGCCCTATAAGGCTAAATCCTCAGTCTTCTCCAGTCTGGAACATTAGGCAGAGCAGAAAGCTACCAACAAAAATAAATGTACTGTGACCTGTGTATTTTGGGGCAAGTTGACAATAATCCCTGTAGCACAGCTCCTTATTTCTCCAGGGCACCTAGGTGATGAATTTTCCCACAAATGAATTTAATTATATTTTCATTAAATAAGGTTCACACTTAAATATACGTAAAAGTAAGCAGTAACATACATCTAATATTTTTCCACATCAAATAGCTTAAACTGTCCAGGCAATTAGATATTTTCTAAGATGAAAGCTTAGACTCTTCATTCCACAGATCCACTTCCCATTGCCTCCAGCCTGTATTACTGTAATAATGATCTTGAAAAATGACCTCTGATAAAGACATACTGCATCTGTAAGAGGGAATGGATAGCTTTTGATTCACCTACCTTCATATTTACATCTGCTCCGTTACTGACCAAAAGCTCTAAACACAATGCTCCATGTGTTGACGCAGCGGCAAAGTGCAAAGGTGTAAACCCCTTCTCATTCATTTGATTTACGTTAGCACCGCAGTCTATGAGTTCATTCACTACAACATCTTGCCCGTTGTAGCAAGCTACGTGGAGAGGAGTATTCCCATAGGCATTTGGTTCATTCATCTATCAGAGAAAGAAAACCCCAAGATTAGTAGGGAAAAACCTGTATTACTGCAGTATTTAATTATGACAAAGATCTCATGTCCTGAGACATTGTTACTACACTTTAGAACTCTTCAAAACCAGGAATTAAAAGCAAGTTCTGGACGTAGTACTTTGACTGAGAAATGTGCACTGGGGAAGAGTGCAATTGTTGTACAAGTGACCCAACCTCCTCCAATTGTCTCCACACCAGTTTCCTGTATGCAGTATGCAACTTGACAGAACACACATAGGGAAAAAACCGTCAACAGTGGCAATTTGCACAGACACTACAGACTAAGCACAGCACAGATCTCTCTTTTTTCAACAGCATTTGTTTGTTTCTGTTAAAAACAGAGGTCAAAGGGACTTCCTTTTTTGGGGTGGGGTGGACAGGGTGGTGCACAGGGCAACATATAGAAGCAGCATGTGCACATGATACTTAATTCTAACCTACTTCAAGATAGAACTTTGGCAGGATTCTCCAGCCTTGTAAGACTAAACCATGATGCACAATGTAGATTTCTTAAGTTTGTTGCTAACACTTTCTACATGCAGGTAACTATACAGCCTTTGAATTGATTGTGCATTTCAAAATTCATATGACCTTCCTTAACGTAGTACTCAATTTTTAGTATTTTCCAAAACTTATGTGGTGTAAAGAAGTCGGTAACATCTATATTTTACAAATAGCTGAAGCATTAGAGCTGAATTTCCTGCAGCTCAAAAAGGACTGTGTGGCAAAGCTAGGAATGGAATTCCTATTTCCTGAGTTCCAGTCCAACGAACTAAGAGTAAGAAATACCAAATGAATAAAAAAACCCCCATTAAATACAAATATATTTCCAAATAATCGTTCAAAATCTGCAAGGCTCTTAAGTTGCTGGGGGGAATAAGGTTTTATAACAAAAAAAAGCACACAAATTAAGATTTTTGGAAATACTACTGTTACTATATCATAACCTGTTCCCAGTTAAAGTGTGCCACACTACCAACAAAAGCATTTCAAACAATAATAAAAAAGCATCAGGTTTTTTTTTTTAATTCTTCCTTACATCAACTCCAAGATCTAGAAGATATTTGACTACACTGATCATCCCACTAGATGCTGCAGCATGTAAGGGTGTATATGATTTCTTGTCTTTGCATGTCACTTCAGCTCCATGGGCCACAAGTAGTTTCACAACTTCAATATGACCTAAAGGAATAAAGAGAAAAAGAAGGAAGCTGCATTTTATATTAGCCAGCACAAATTCACAAACTCAGTAAGTCTAAAATTGTTATAACACGAACAAGGCATCATTCATTCAGACCGAATCTGGAAAATAAGGAATTGCTCTCGTAGTCTAACTGTATCAAGAACTACAAAAGTAACATAAAATACTCATCTCCAGAAGACAGTATTTCCACATACCTCCTTCAATAATCACAGTATTTGTAGTGCAAAAATTATCTTATATATTAAAAAAGATAACTCTTGTCTTCTGCTTATACAGAAATATTTTTGGGGAAGATTTGAGAACTAGAGGTGAAATAAACTTTCTAACTATTAAACATTTACTGCAAATTTCTGCTAATAGCTTGAGAGAGAATGTGACTGTCAATCTTCTACTTTTCACCTCAGCTGCAAACATGCCCCATTAAGGTTTTTAGGGCTTTCAGCATAAACTTTGAAAAAATTACATAAACATGAAAAAAATAATACTATTTTTATATAAAATGTATCTCTGCCAGAATTACAACTTTCTTGCCTTGCAAAGCCTTTAAAACGTTGACCCAAATCATAGAGGATTTAGCAAAGCTCTGCTTTCAAAACTGACTCATGCCTCTGAGGAAACACAGCCTTCTGAAGGGATCAACCATTTTCCTAAGTCACCAGGAGGTGAGCAAGGGTTGAGTGGGATCATGGGGAAGGGATGACCTTGGGAAAGTTCCACGTAAGAGGGTGGGAACGGGAAGGGAGGGCAGGGAGCCCACCATGAAGCAACTGGCAGTCACTCTCACTGCCAGCTCTGCAGCTGGGCTTGGGGACACCCAACACCACAACTGCTGCTGCAAAGGGCAGCCAGCTTTTCCTTTCACTGCCTGAACACTCCCCTGCTAGCTTTCATGCAGTTGTGACGTTGCACACTAAGAGAAAACCCATGAAAACGGGGTAACCAAAACCATCTGCCATTGTTGCTCAGTGTTCAACCACCAAACAAGTCAATCACTGAAAACACACGGATAATCATCACAAAGTCTGCAGAGTAAAGGAGCATACTTGAGTTAAATAGACCATGATGCATTTAATGCTTTACCTTTGTAACTGATCCATACGGTCACATGTGGGATTCTTTGTTCTGTTTTTCACCTGACACCCTTAACTTAGTTAAAAAAGTGGTGAGGGGCACACTGAACACTCATGTTATCCGGTGAGACATTTAAGAAGAAAGTATCAAATCCAGCCTTCAGTTTAAGAGCTTCACAAAAAGTGAGGTTCTTTGCTTTTAAACGACTAAGAATTTGCAAAACTTTGAAAAGGAATCATCTGCCCAAAGGAATACACGCAAAGCAATTCTGATAAACATTTAGTCACCACGATACCTATTTTACGCTTCATGTCCAACAA
Organism: Galbula dea; assembly: GCA_013399015.1. NCBI lineage: Eukaryota > Metazoa > Chordata > Aves > Piciformes > Galbulidae > Galbula > Galbula dea. Next base: position 4,311,724 of record VWZX01007020.1, on the reverse strand, counting down.
CAAATAAAATGACATTTAATCTAGTTATACCAATCATAAACACAAAGATTACCAGGGCAATGTGCAGTGATGCAATATTTCACTTCTGAATTACTTCAGTATTACAGGAAAGAAGAGGAATGATACTTGTCTTCTAACCCAAATATAATGGGGAGAAGAATCAAAACAAACCCTATGTGAGAGACAGAAGTACAGAAGATATTGAAAGCAGTGAAGGAATAGAGATACTGAACAGAAGAGTGGCACAAAAAATTTAAAGAAAGGAAAAAAGAAAACAAACCAAAAAATCCCTGACCTGGATTGAAAACACAAGCAGCTATCAGTGGAAGACAATCAGAAGAGCAAGGTACTTGAAGTGGGAAGCGCTGAGGAGACACGCCGGTACACTGAGGGCAACACTAGCACGCGAGAATGAAAGTCCATTTTAGTTGCAGCATTGCAGCTGGACAGCAATGGAGCCGGGTGAAAAGCCGGAAGGAAGGGAAACAATGGATATAACCCTAGAAAGTTATTTATAGTAGAGTGACGAAAAGCATAACTTTGTTTTTATTCTATGGTCAATTTGATACAGTGGAAAAGCTTTAAGGTTTTTGTCAAACAATTGGAGCAGCGTAAAATGGCTCTGAATTGTGAGAATGTCACATTTTATTTCCTTGTTTGAAGACATTTAAAAGCTTTTTCCATAAAAAGATATTTAGCTTGATCAACATCAGATAAATCACATTTTTGCTACCCAAACACTGCTCATTAACAAGAGTTTCCTGTTAACAGCCTAAGAAATAGCACCGACTAAAATTGGAATAAATGTAGCTTATCTAAAAAACAGAAGACTTTTCTCTCATCTAGATGAGCACAAGCCATAAAACATCTCTGTTCTTTCACTGGCACTTGTCAGATCTCTGCTACCTCATTAAAAAGTTTCATTTAACAAAATTTTGCAATTAACGACCTTGAGTAAGGTAGTTGAATAGCCTGCCACAGACACTGCTTTGCATATGTAAGTGAATTACAAAATACTAATATGAAATACTGCAAAGAACTTTGGATCAGTAATAAAGATTGATTTCAAGTACTGGTATCAGTACTTTAATTGCAGTATCAAACAGTGTCGACTTTAAGAGTATTAATGCTGCACCGATCACTTCATAATTCACTGTCACACACAAGCCTTTTCCTCTGAAGACATCTCAACAGGGTCCTGTTGTTCTTTTTAGCATTCACATATGGATTTCATAGCCTTGTTTTATATTATAATCAGATCATTTCAGATCTATACTGTCTGGGACATAAGACTAAGGTGAAATTGGCCTGAAACACAGTTGTACAAAGATAACACTTAATTCCACTTATGTGTGAATCCAGGTTTGTGTGAGAACACTTTCACAACCATTGAGATCTTACAAAGAAGCCCGACTCTGTAAATGTGTGGGTTTGCATTTGTAAATTCTCACAACATCACATTTCATACAATGAACAATTCAGTACCAACTCCCAAAACTCAGCGTAAGGTTTTTAACAACTGTATTTAAAAAGGTACTGCTCCGCATGCTGTGCTCTTTTGTTTTGCTCAGTATGCAAGTTTAAAATTGTATTCTCACTTTTAAGTTACTATCCCCGTTTCTCTTTCCTGGCAAGACTCAGAGACATTGCGTGGATAAATGTAACAACTTCAAAGAAGTTATACAGGATACTTAATGCCACAGAATCACAGATGAGAAATATGTTTCATTAGCAACTTTAAGTCTGTTTTTAAGAACCACCCTCCACACATACATATTGCACAGTTTTATGCTTACTTATGAGCATTGTAACACTAAAGTGCATATTGAGGAGTATTCTGTCTATGATCAGACCTCTGCAACAAGGCAGAGTTATCCTAGACTTGGAGATGTCAACATCATGAGTCCATGTAAATTCCTAGCTTATACGTGTTTATTTTTTTATGTGGTATCAGACACGGTAAAATCAGATTGACTTAGGGAAGAGGCAGTATAGAAACTACTCTTCTTGTACGTTAACTTAAATGTTTGCCAAAAATACAAGATGCTCCTTTATAAGCCCTCTATATAAAGGTTTTCACTGAGACAGTCATCTCAAATAGGATTTTCCTCTTACAACTTGAACAAAAAAATTTACATCTTTGGATCACCTCTGGAAAAAAAAAAAGCTGCCATAAAAAATAGGACAATGTAATCTTCCTGGCTGTTACTCTCCTGAAGTTTCAGATGTTATCTTGAGCACACAATTAGGTATTTTCTGGAGAATTTAAAATTCAGGAAATGCAGATCTTCAAAACATAACAGGAACAAAAAAATTAGATATAATGAAGTCTTATTTCCCCTTTTCACCTTCAAAGAAATTCCAGGCATGCAGGTCCATACAATACTGATGCTACTGCTTTTATTCTTCGCCCTTGGCTCGATAAAATTATGAAGCAATAAGCACAAAATACTGAATAACAGTCAAGACCATGGAATCACCTCAACTGGCTTCTTCCTGAAACTGATAGTGAAACTTAATTGTTCGCTGCTTATATATGACACACGTTGCATGTGTTCAAAGGCACTTTTAGCCATTTTCTGGAAGTTAAAAGAGACATTGCGTTTTTGGCTTCTGAACAGGCAGAACATATTCTGCAATGGCAAATACAATCTGCAGTTGCATGTGAATAACTTTGAAACAAAGAGATTACTCAAAGCTAAGAAGTCTTTGTCATTATCAGCCTAGAACACATAACCTGTGTTTTCTGTTGTTCATTTTCCACTGTTTTATAGTGCTCATATATTAAATGAAGCTTGAGATACAAAGCTATTTATTACAGCTATGCTTAAGAATCATACCACTTAACAAAATGAAAGTCTGATAAAAGGTAATGAAGTATGTTACTCTGACAGCACTGTCAGTGCAATGAGAAAAAATAATTATCCACTCTTAGAATGAATGGCAAGGCAAGAATAGGGAGTTTTAGAGATTAAATAGTCTTCCTTTGAAATACAATCCCCAAGGTTGGTGTAACTGTCCCTGTTTCAGGTGCCCCTTGTATTAATTGCTTACTTTCTATTTAACGCTATTGCAGAAGTTTTCAACCGTGACTAGACTCCTGCTAATTGAGGAACACAGTTCCTTCTTTTTAAAAAACAATTACTTACCTTACTTTTCTTTTTCCAATAAACTCATTTTCCTCACCAGAAAAACACAGTTACAAGGCAATTTGAAGTATAGTAGCAATGGTTTTCTGGCAGACACATAGATAATCTCAATGCTTACAATGTAAATTTGCCTTGAAATATATAAAAGTACTAAACATAAGGTGATTTTTTTATTCACTACCACAACAGTAATCAACTAAAATATGTACATACCCATATATGCTGCCCAGTGTATAGCTCGTCTATCTTTCTTGTCAAATGCATTAATATTGGCCCCTCTAGACAACAGTAAACTGACCATCTGAGATAAACAGAAACAAAAGAAATCCTCTGTTCATAATGGAAAACTCTGCTTAAAGTTAGACAACAAAAATAGGAAAAATCAAAAATATACATGTTTTCAAAGAATCTAAATGTGTTGGGTTTTGAATATTCTATAAGCTTGAAAAAACTGGCTGCTCACTTTGAGAGCAATAACGATGTGACTAAGCAACACAAAACTCAATGTACAAAAACATTTCACAGTTAACTATGGCAAAGCCATGGAATTTTTGAAATCTTCAGGCTATTACTAAGGGATTCACTAAAGCTAACGACTAAAAGCAAGCCTATTGCCAACTTGTCTCCCATTACCCATACACAATTACAATGGGAATTTCTCAGCAGCCATTTTTTTCAGGGCTTGAAAATCAGCAAGTTTGAGTTCATTACATGTATTTCCTCCACACTTCTGTCCCAACAAATTCCATATGTTCACGATCTACTGAACAGAAAATATCTTTTTCTTTCTTTTTTAAAATTTATCTGTTCCTAGGCAAACTTGCTTCTCTCTTAAGACAGTTGACCTCTGTAATAACTTTCCAACAATAACTTTCTAGGGAATCCTGCTGTGGCAGGGGGGTTGGACTAGATGATCTTTCGAGGTCCCTTCCAACTCCTAACATTCTGTCATTCTATGTAATATCTATTTTCCACAACCATTCTGTATATGATGAATAAAAAAAGACAAATTCAAATACAAATAGGGGTTGGGGTTGTCAGAGGTGATGGGGAAAGCATGAGTTTAAACTGAGAAACTAAACAACAGAAATGTGAGGGACAGAACAATGAGTGGGAAACAAGCTAAGAAGTAACTCTTACCTCAACGTGTCCACTGAAGGCTGCATGATGCAATGCTGTTCTGCCTGCTCGATCAGACACATTCACGTTGCTTAGGAGAGGCACCAAAGCTTCAGCACATTTCACAGCTTTGTTTGCAGCTGCTATATGTAGGGGTGTCTGCCAGTTTTTATCACGAGCATTGACATCTGCTGAATGCTTTAACAGTACCTGAACAGCATCCTGAAAGCATTTACCAAAAAAACCCAAGCTACTTAGTAAAGATTTGAAATGCCAGCCTTAAATACAGGGATAGCATAATGGAATTAAACTATTTGCAATTTGTTCTTTTGTAAACATTATTTTATGCTTTGGGATTTGTACTTTATCATAAATCCAGATTTGGGGATGTTCTCAAGAACATGAGCAATATACTCCTTATAGGGTTGAACTGAATAAACCATTTCCAGGTCTTCTATTTACTTCCTTAAGCCAGCTAGCAAATTGTTTTGTCATCACAATTAATTTCCAAAGCTTAATAAATCTCCTTAGAATTCCTTCCATTTCTAAGGATTAGTGAAGTACCCTGCACTTACAATGCATTTTCATCAATTTGCCAAGCAACATTTTTGAACTGTCAAACTCTAGAAATGGCAAAGAGAAGAGGAGCTTATTAAAGGTACACCTAGAGAAGCACAGATAAAACAGAACACAGTCACAAAAAGTTTCAACATATACTGTTGCAAAACTCCTGAAAAACATTTTAAACTGTTGCACTGAATTCCACCTCACAAAGATTGTTTCCTTTTCTTTACAAGTAGAAGCTGTGAAGATTTAACAAGTAAGACTGACTCTTACAGCAAGATAAACAAATCCTATTAAAGTATGTGCATACAATTGAATACACAAAAAAGTATCTGCTGGTTATATCAACGTGATTATGAACACAGCATCGCCTTCCGTGACTTCCAACAGTGAGCACACAAATAAATGGTTGGCACTTTCAACTCAAGGCATGTTACCATAAGTAGGTACTGGAAATTTCAAGTTACACTGTGGCACAATAGCTAGGTAATACTCTCAGCTATGAGCAGAAAGCTAAATAACACTTTATTCTATTTATTACAATAAATTATATTTAATTTCTTCACATTTCTTCTACTGCCATTAAAAAATATGAAAAAATATAAAGTGAAAATACTGTAAAGGCTTGCAATTTAAATGAGAATAGCTCATCTCTAAGAAATGTAAGCAGCTTTAGTACTTTAAAAAATCTAACAAATATTTTGAATTTTTGTCTTTTTGAACCAATTATTATGAAAAATTATTATCAGAAGAAAGAAATTTTAGAACAGTTATTCCTTTTGTAGAAGGAAGCATATACTATACATAGTACTAGTATAAAAGTAATTTTAAAAATATTTTTATGCATCTAGGCAACAATTTCAAGAATTAGTGAATCTGCTTTGGGTTTCTTTTATGCACACCAGGCACACAAATATAAAGGCCTGGGGTGTGACCATGCTGACAGCAAGTTGCTTGAACTTGCATAATTGACAGCTAAATCTGTAATTACAACTCTTTTGCATGTTTCAATGTCCTTGGTGCAAAAGTCCAGATGTTTTACTGAAATCATCACCAGGACTTTTTTCATTACAGCTTTTTTCACCCAGTGCCCAAAATGCATGTATGTCTGCCTGCTAGAAAACAGTGCCTATGCCTAGCAGTATGTGGGCTCCTATGACTTACTGTGTTTATAAATAGAAAATTCTGACAAGCACCTGCCTTTTGGGTAAATAGTCTGACTGATTTACATGTGGTGTTTACCTTTGGTTAGTATCTTGTTTGAAATATTCCACATCTAAAAAACCCCCAAACAACAACAACAAAGCAACCAAAAAAAGTGAAGTATTTCTTGAAGCTATCATTTAAGTCCAGTTTGCCTGCAGCACTCCTCTCTGTAAATGTTATTAACATAAGGAGCTTTTACTATCCCTCAGCTCTGAAGAATTGAAGCATTTGGTGGTCCAGTCAGCTCCCAAAGGAATACCCTAAAAATACCTCATGAACAACAAATAGTGTTTGGGAACAAGGTGCCCTCAAAGATTCATTTCAAACACTGTTTTGAATAACACAATCTCCACCTAACTTAGCTATTAATGTTAATGACAAAATATTGCAATTTATCCAGGGAATTCAAAAGCAAAAACTGAGACAAGTCTTGTTTAGACAGTTCATGGATCAAATACTTGGAGTCCCATGCTTGTCAAAACAAAAATATTCAATTCCATCTTCTCAAAAATTTACAAAGAATAAAAAACTGTTATTTTTTGAGACATACTGAAATGAGCATAGATTTGACTCAGGATCTCAAAGGAGATAGTTTGGCATAAACTCTTCCACATAACAAGCTCAGCATTTCTCTGTTTTGATCTGCAGTCATTTAAAATATTTATTAGGAGATCAATAATAGAGGAACAATAACAAATTCATGTTTTATATTCCTGTATTCTCACAACTATGCAACTGATAGACTTCAAAAAACTTTCTACATGTTTCATTTATAACTTTTAAAGTGATTTTCAACACTGTCATTAATCATTAATTGCCTTTAAAAAAACCCAAAAAAGTGTTTGCAGGCCTTGTAGAACTATTTATTTCTTCAATGCCTGAACACATAAGCATGTAAAAACTATGAAGAAATACAAAGGTTAAGCTCTAAAAGCTTAGTTCGCCTCTGCTTCTCTGATGCTGAACCACTCTGGTTACCTTAAGAGAAGTAAAGTGGACTTGAGAACACCGCATACAGAATCCTCTACTACGGAAATGGCAGAGAACAAAGCAGAGAAACTACAAGTTCCTAAGTTTTCCCCCTTTCTACTACTCGGGCACATGATATACATAAACCTAACCTCAACAGTTTAAACAACCTGCTGCAAAAATATTCTGCAATTCCAAACATCGGAAGTAGCTTCACTGTTAAAATCAAACACAGAACAGAAGGCAATCTGAGATATCTTATTTTAACACAAAGCAGACAAAAAAAAAAGCATACCTCACTACAAGATGCCACAGCTCTGTGTAAAGGAGTCAACCATTTGCTGTCTTTGGCATTAACTCTAGCTCCTGTAACAAAAAAATAAGAGTAACAAATTTATAATACATTTAGAGAAAGACTTAAATATTTTCAAGCACAGAGACAGAACTATTGGAATATACTTATTCTAGGCTCATTAACACAGCATGATGCCAAAAATGGAAAGGAGTCTTCCTTCAGAAAAGTGTACTCATCTTTTTACACTAAGCAATCCTCTATAATCTTTTGCACCTCCAAAAGCACATAAAAGAATATTGGGTAAAAAATGGGGGCTCCTTGCCTTCACCAAGAGAAATCTCATGCTCCCCACTGTAGTTGAAATTCTCCATTAAACCAGAGAGAGGCTATATTTAATGCCCTTGCCTCCACTGTCCTTGCGGGTTGAGAGTCTGATGTGTAGGTATACAGAATGCTGTTACTGCTCTTACTGGGAATTTGGGAACAAATCTTCTCTACTCAGCCAGGTCACCTAGCACACTTCCAGACCTCCTAGCCACCTAGACCTCTAACAACCACACCTCTCTGCTTCTAAAAGCGTACCCAAGAAACAGTTGTCCCCACCCCCAGGAAGAAAGGTCACACAAATATCTGTAAGGGACACAAGCATGGGTTGGGATTTTATTTTTTTTTCTTAAGAATAAAAGGAAAGAAGGATTTAGGGATTTTTCTCCTGAAGGAAGCAACTGAACTACACTAACTTCCAGTGAGTGAACTTCTAACAAGAGTTAATGATTAACCTCAACGATCTAATTTCTTACTAATATACATATACACACACATATATATGCGTATGTGCGTGTATATATCCACACATTTAACTTTATAGGGTATTTATACCTTGAGTAGAAAGGTAGCCATGTTTACTTGAAAACTGCTGAGGTTTTACACAGAAGTGACAGCTTAGACAAAATGCCATGTTTTTGAAAAATAGTTTGGAAGCATTGTTGGAAAGAGTTCATAAAGCAATGTATGGTAACACAGTAACAATGCTACACAGTCAGAGGTTGTTAACTTCTCAGGCTAAACAGAATATTGTTATGCCAGAACCAACTGAAATTTTTAATATGGAAAGAACAGAAATGAATGGAAGGCCAGTGAGACACAAAATGTCAAACAGGCTGCTGGTCAGAATAGTCAGCTAGGACACGGTATTTTGATTTAAATCTCCCAGACCTGCCCCAGCAAAGAACTCTCTCCCATTCCAGCTGAACAATCTGACCAAGAAACAGCAGTCTGAACAAAATCGTGGTTGTATATACTAAACAAACCAAAGACTCGAAGCCAATTCTCTGAGTTAATCAGTTTCTAGTCAATCTAACATTTTCAGTCTTAAGAACTCAACATGGAAGTTGATGCTGGATCCAAACTCCCACTTTGACCCAAAGTCTTCCAAGCACCAGACAGAGCCTGAGGTCTTAATTGCTGGCTACTCTTTCAGGGATTTTCCATTTTCCTTATCCAAATTTCAGAAGCTTTGTGTGTCATTCTATTTTCCCCGTTCAAAAGTTTTTGTAAAATAAGTTTGATGGAATGGGAAGAAAGTTTGAGTCCATTTGAAGACTATCCCTCTAACAAAAGTTTAAGAGGCTTAGTCTTACCATAAATATCTGCTTTTGTCAACCAGTATAGGGACCTAGCATACTGCACCACATCATGTACTGTATAAAATTCTGCACAGAAATGAAACAAAACAGAATTTGAGGATTCTAAAAGTCACCAGGAATGCCTTCCTTCTCAAAAGACAATAAGCTCAATGATCAGTAAGCGAGAAGGTAATCAATATTCTTCAAATATACCTGTAATTCTTGATCACCTTCCAGGTTTGTCAGCTACACTTTTTCACAGAGAAGACAAAAATACGAGCCAAAAATGGAACTCCAAGCTCCACTTGGCTTCATGCATGCAGCCAACAACCAAGGAATGAAGACTTTCAAAGTCTAACTGATTCCCAATTTCAGTATACAAATGTCTTTGAAGTGTTTTAAAGGTATCAAGGGAGTTACTAGGTCACTAATTACCATCCTACTTTTTCCTCAGGAAAACATATGTGCAAGGTTTGAGGTCAGGTCAGATCCGCCCAAGTGACAGAACCTGAGATAAGAGGAGCATCATGGCCAGCAGAAGGAGAGAAATGCATGTTTCAACTTCAAGGAAGCAGCAGTTACCTAAGCACTAGCAAAAATGTGCTTAGAGCCCACGCCATGTTTATGGGTTCTGCTAAGTCACTCCTGGTACTAACATACAGCAAAAAAATACCTGCATCAGAAGACAGGAAGAATAAATACAAAAAGACATTGCACAAAAAGTTTTCTCAGTGGTAAATTAATTAAATTTGCCAAGATTAAAAGAGTATCTGAAAGTGTTTGCTGTTTCTCGTTAAGAAAGAAAATCAGCCTAAGGAAATTCAAAGTGCTATGCAGAAGTACCATGGTCCTCTCAAAGAAACAAAATTAGCGTAACAATATCTGCCACCACCTTATAAGTGATCTTCCATCCAAAGAAGCAAGAAAGCCAAGGTATAGTACATCCCATAATTAAATTACTGTAATGTGTAGGCTCTAAAATAAGTTAGCTTTTCAAATGCAGAAATGTATAGATTCTCTGACAAAGGAATACAACAAAGTTGAGTTATAAGAAAAGTATCAAAATCTCTGATGGATTTACTTAAGAAAGAATCACCAAGCTTGGTTTTTTCCCCTGTACAACAAACAATTCTTCAAAAAGTTTAAAAATTGTTATATTGAAAGACAAAGTTTTAAAATAATAGTTAAAATAAGTACTACCAATAAATGTATATGCACTATTCATGTGGGAATCAGGAGATCTATAGCTCTAGATACATCAGACGAGTATTTTAAATTAACATAAGTTACCTCCCCTTTAAAATCCTCCAAGAAGTCATGCTGCCAAGAATGATCTAAATTTCATAAACTAGCTTCTCCAATGGGCCCTTTATCTGAGGGCACAATCCCCCTCTAGGCTGTTCTTTCCTCCCTAACACATGATTTGGGGAAAATGTCACTGATTCTCCCTCCCACTTGCAATACTCTCCATAAGACAACAAGCTCCCTCAAACCTATTATTCTCCTACAATGCAACAGTGAGGAACTTTATAGCCTTCCTCCTCTGGAGTACAGCTCTACTCCAGATCATTGCAAATAAATGGTGGAAAATAAACTACACCTTTACTGAATATCTTTTGCTTCAAGATGATTTGCTTCACAATTTGCTTTAAGACAGCTTGAACACATGTACGTATATAATTCACTGTACAACACTGCCAATGCAGTATTATCTCTGTGAAGTTCAACCTGCTGACGTGTTAACCAGGGCACTTCTCACATTTCAAATGCCAGTTCTGCAGCAGTTTGCTCTTTTAAAGCACAGTGCAGTGTACCTCAATGCCCAATTTGTAAGGAAAAAAGCAAACAAAAATCCTATGCACAACATCAGATCTTCGAGACTTCAGTAGCCTGGTTTGAGCACATTTATTAAAACTGCTCAAATATTTCATTTTTTAATGTAATATTTCTTTTATTTCCAATTCTCTTAATGCCATAGAGCTTGCAGTAAAAGGATTTAGGGGCTTGCCAAAGATATTAAATATTACAACACTAATACCCATCATCTTGGCTTACAGTTAAAATGTGTGAATATTCAAAAGGAAATACAGTAAAAATTTTTAAAATAAAAGAAGATTTGTAGCAATCAGTAAAAGAAATCTAGGATCATTTTTCTTTAGAAAATCTGGGCACTTCAAAAATGATTGCTGGAAAAATAATGAGTAAGACCTCATTGAGAGAAAGCAACTTCCTATTTATACACTAAATGCATAGTAGAGGATCTAAGAACAGTGAAAAAGTATCTGGGAGGGACAGGACTGGAATATCATTTGACCAGCCACAATGACGCTTCAACAAGTGTTATTTTTGTTGTTTTAAAAAACAAACCAAACAAAAAACCTCCACCAAAAAACCCACATGGAGATGCACCAGCCACAAAAGGGAGGAAAACCATTATCATTTCAGTCATCCTCCAGAACTTTGTTGCCTAAGTGCATTTCCTAGCAGAAATTCAGTTTCTGCTACATCTTAGCCACCACCTCCTCAAGCTTCAGAGAGCAACATGAGATTGACCCCTAGAGCTACTATGTCCTTCTACCTTTTCATAGGTCAGCTTTTTCTTTCAAAGAGGATGAGAATTACTTTCTTCACAGCAACTGACTGCTACTGCTGCCAGAGAGAAATTAAGACAGCTCAAAAAAGAAAATGGTGGCCAATGTCATTGCCAGAAGAAAAGGAAGTGGTTGAAAGATACAGCTGGTGTAAAAGGACCCCCTGTGAAATGCCCTTGGAGTGTGGGTACATTTGCAGTTCAAACAAAGCAAGCTTCATATGGCTGATATTTCTGCAGCAACAGTCACACAGCTCAGCTGCTGAAAGGCTATCATTGCACAGATTCTTAATAGCTCAGAATTACATGAAAGAAATGCAGGTACAGTAGCACTGGAAGGTCTTTACTATCCCTCCAAAATCTGTTATTACTGTAATGACAGTTTTCCAGCATCAGCACAATTCTTACATTTTTCCAGCTGACCCAGTACAAATCACAACAAAAACTCATGGGCTGCCAAACCTTAACAAGATTGTGTTTGACTCATGTGCACCAAGCTCCATGCTGTGAAAATTTGGGGTTAAACAAATATAAATGTGTTGTGTTAGTATTTAAGTATCAATGCAATATAGTAACTAAATCGGTTCAAAAGACAACAGATAAATCAGGTGTTTATTTTAGTGAAAGCAGTAACAGCCTGCATGGTATTTTAAAGAAAATACAGGAAAAGAATTACTAATCAAAAGACCACATTCTGTGTTCACACTAATCTGCCCTGCTCCTCATATCTCAACTGCATACACAATAGACTCTGATGGCATTAAAAAAAGTGTAGACAAACAGAAAGAATGATTTTGACAAAGCAAGATGCCTCCCCACAACAGCTTACATGTGGGACTTAAAGAAGAGTTTGATTTCATCAGGAATTCTTGGAAAGAGCAAAAAGTTTGACATTCAGTTAACTAAGATTATTTTACTTTCTGCTTCTCAATAGTTTGCCACTAAGTATTTACACAATTAAAGTCAGTACAATTATGCAAAGTGGACAGAAGTATTTTTGCACTAGGAGGCAGAGTTGTATGTACTTCATAAAAATACAACTGGGATGGGTGTTATGATTCTTCACTGAGTAATACAAAAAAGAAAATGCTTCTAAAATTATGATTCTCAAGTGACTAAAACAAACTTTTGTTCCTTCAGCTGGTATACCATAAACAATCATCTTTATGCCTTTTTTTTAGTTACTGTTCACCTCCTTACCTAACAAATGTAGAAATGCTCATTACTTACCTAACAGTGAATCACTGTGTCAAGATAAAAAACAAAAGGCAATGTAAATGTTCAGCCCCAAACTGGAGTCACTGAAGCAATTTTCTTTGTTATTTAGAGTCTGTATCTAAATCATTACCTTCAGATCCCTTGCCCAGGTGAAAGACTACAGTAGGAGTGGTCACAGAGCAACCTGAGGTTTGATGGAAAAATACCTCAAGAATTCAAAAACTAAGTAAGTATGCTTCTAAGATTGAAAACTTACTCCACAGAAGCCTGCAAATATGCTGAATCAGTTATATGTTCAGTTATATGTGCAATATGGGTTTAGGTCTATAGCAAAGTAATATAAAGATTGTAACTGCAACATACAATCCAAAATACATGCTTGAAAGAACACTGATCCCCTGGAGGGGGATGCAAAAAGACTTTCCAATCAAATTTAAAACACCTATGTCTAGGTAACATATTATACACTCTTTAAGAACAAAGAATAATGAGAGAGTTAAGTAAGAGTCACTGAGTAGTGGAAAGATTAATACTGACTTCAGTAACTTTGAGGTCCAGTTTGAAGAAAAGAGTATGATAAAATTTCCAAAATTTCAGTACAAACATTTCTAATTTCTAATGCATTAAATATCTCAATAGAAGCTACACAGACTAAGATGTACATAAATATTTCTTTGGATGTGCACAGAGTTATTTTTTTTCCATTAACAGGAACAGAACATACCAGATAAAATAAGTAGTTCAATAATTTCTGCATCTCCCAGATAGGCAGCAGCATGTAAAGGGGTCCTTTTCTCATTATCCTGTGGTAAGAGGGGGGAAAAAAGGTTTTATTTAAAATAAAAAAGTTTGTTTTAGCATTATGTATGATTCACAAAAAAAACCTGCATAAAAGTGCATCTTCCAAGTATTGTACATTTTATATTTTAGAAAACATAATTACTCTAAAGATGTTAGTCACATTTACTAAGACAAGCATGCTTCTCCCTAAGGAACTCTTAATATCTACATAGTCAACTATGTGTTTTCCTGACATACATGGATTGACATATGCTCATCACATCTTCAGATTAACCCACAAGTAAGAAATCACCACTCACTTGTCTCCAGAGACAGGAAGGTGAAGCTATCCTACACAGTTAAAAATACATAATTACTCAAATATTTTCTTTGGAAAGTTTAAAGTTAGGTTCAGCAGTAATTTTTCAAACAGAAAACAGAGAAGAAGCAGGAGTGAGTAGAGGCAAAAATACTGAAATCCAGTTTCAACAGTTTTGTTTACTGTAAATAGGCAAAGAGAAGGCAGAGATGCAATTTCTTTTGCAGAAAACACTCTGGACGATGCAAGTAAGACCCAGCAGTTTTGATTAGTTCAGGCTGATGTAAGGTCATTTTAAAGGTACAAGTAAGAGAACTTACTTAGCTAAACAACAAATCCTGATGAAGATGCACTTTTGAAAGAGTAGCAGAAAAATATTTCTCAGCTCTTTCAGGATCAGTGCCAATTTCCCTGCACCAGTTTATAGCTTAATCAGAAAAATAACATCACTTTCACATCACAGTGTGTGATAAAAATGAACAAGAACCAACCAGTTTTCCCTCTGAGGGAAGACCTCTGAGAAATCAAGGAAGAGATGGATCAATCAGTCAGCATCCTAGTTCTGGCCTAAGCCCTGTTTAGATGTTTAGACCTTTGTAGTAGAGATTCAAATGGATCAGGGGTGTGGGACGAAGATTATAAGCAGCAAGAAACTTTAAGTTGCAAGATATTTCTGTAAGAAATAACCCACTCTTAATTACGTTTAATAAAGGACTAAGTCTTCAAAGCAAAGAACTTAGGAGAACTTTATTGACGATAATGAGTCAGCTAAGTTGGGTGTGTCACAAAATGGAGACACACACCTGCTTGGATTTCAGGGATTATATGCCCTTTTCCCTAACTGCCAAGACCCTCAACTCCATTTCCCATTGGCTGGTACTCAGGAGCTTACATTTTTCCCATCCAACTACCTTCCCCATACCCCATTATTTCCTTATATTGTAGTATTTCACGCCCGAGTCTCTTCAATCAAATTCAGTTCTTCCAGGCCTCAGCTAACAGAACCCTGGCCACATGGCAACTGTGTTATAACCAGGAGCTTGAAGGAAACAAAACCCCACTAGATATCTGAAGCAAAACACAAACTGCATTCCTCACATTTCTATTATTTCAATTGTTGTGTCACAACTATGGTAAAATTAACACACATTTTATTGTGAAAACCATTTATTTATGTTATTGTGAAAACCCTTGCCAAAATAACCTATTCAGTGAATCCCTACTTGAGAGTCAGTACCATACAAGAAGAAAATTAAAGTTCATGACAGGAGAGATCTGATTGCAAAAACAGAACTGAGACCCAAGAAGTCACTTCTAGAACATAGAAGACAATTTGAGAACTTAGAACATTCAACTGTCTCCAAGATACCACACACAAAACCCCACACCCCAAACAATCTACTCCCTGCTTCATCCCTGCTCAGAAACAGTCAATGTTACACATGTATCATTTTATTAATGTTTCCTAACATAATTTTTTGAATTACACACAAGAAATTTCAAACTGAGCAATGCAAACCTGACACTGGTGCACCCTGAGTAAGGAGTCAGTAGTCCTAACACCACATAATGCCTCAGAGCACCAGGTATTCTGGTGGACATTGCATCCTTATTTTTCACAACTAAAAAGGTTCACAGCAAGACAGCTTTTTGACTTGTACATAAGTATTTCAAGAGACATATTCTGAAACAACCATACATCTGTGTATTTTTCCACTTCCAAGTAGTCAATCTCAAAAACACTTCTGTTCAATTTTCATTCTTTTAAAGTGCTAAGGGTGCTTTTTGGAAATACACCTTTTCTCATCCACTTTAACCTTAATGTTCCATGTAGGTTTTGTAATGTTATAATTCCCACTGGTCAAGTTTTCAAACTCATGCATAAAAAATCCACAGCTTGTAAGAGAAGCTGAACTTAGGTCTCTACTCTGTGAAAATGTCTACAGAGCTTCTTTTGCCCAAATTACAAAGGCTAGGATTCCATTTGGGTATTGGATAAGGACCTGAATAACCGAGGAGGTTTTGTGAGCTGGTCTCTTTCACTGAAAGTTTCAACATCAAGAATTTGGTTTCATTTACCACTTATAAAGGCTACTGAATTCTTGCCCAATACATGGAACAAATAAATAACTATTCCCTTTGGTACGAGCAACTTGATCTCACAGTACAGCTAAGACTTTTAGAATGCATTTTTCTTCCTTTAATTCAGGAATTAATACAGAGCAACTTCTAAGGCCAAGACTCCTTGTTGATATACTACATCATTGCAGGGTAGGGGGATGGGTAGGCAGCAAGAAAAGGCCATAATTTAAAACTATCCATTAACAAATTAAAAGCCTCTACAGTATTCAAAACTACACTATACTGAAGAAAGGGGACAAAAAGCACCACCAACAAGCCACCCCCCCAAGAAAATCCCAACCAACGAACCACCACACACTCCAGATACAATATCTCATTAAAAAATACTTCCCTATGACTTTACCCTTCCCGAATGTCAAATATATGATTTGTAAACATTTACCTGGTATGTATGGCAGAAAACCCCCCTTAGTTTTTAACTGGAATGCAATTACTGATAAGAAAACTATCTCTGAAACGATTTTTGTTAAAATAATAAAGCACTATATGAAAACAATGGGTTTTCCATAATGAGAGTACAGTGATGTGGAGCACATTACATAATCCAGTCTGTGCTCACAGAGCAAACTGAACAAGGAACAGTGGCTGCCTCGTCTTACTCTGTCATTTATCTGTAGTATTTGAGGACACAAACAAGAAAACATGCCAAGAGAGAAAACAGCACAATACAGGCTCTGTTCATGCTCCAGTGAAAAATCACACCACACTAGGTAAGGTATGCACATCTCCATCCCAGTTTAAATCCACTACATTACGTTCAGGCCAATGACACTTTTGTTTGCAAAAGCTGGGGTTTCTGCCTTTTGCATTGCAGAACCTAGTGCCAGAATGACAACCCTATGAATGTCTGCTGTAAACTGGGGTTTTGTCACACTAATTGAACTGTCTTGGTGACAGGAAAAGATGTGGTTTTCAGGATGTGTATTTAATGTTAGTAATTCCTCTTGGAGCAACCTAAAATATTTGGCTTGTATGTAATTAAGTTAAATAGCTGATGAAGTCAAGTCATCTAGCTGCAATATGCAAAGTCTTAAGAGAACCTTGTGCTATTCTGAACATCTGACTCAAAGCAGTATACAACACAACCTATGCTAAAACAGAAAAATTGTCAGGCAATAAAAATCCCACAGAAGATAACTATTCTGAAAAATGAAAATGAGAGTCAACTCCCCCCTCCACAACACCAATAAATGTGTGTAGCAGAAGACAAAAAATCCCCACACTGATCACAAAGGAATCACAACAGAAAGCTGCTGCTGCTAGGGAGGATTAAAACTTCACTAAAAGTGCCAGCAACCTTAAGATCAAAGTATTTTACTTGTACTATTCCTTAGGCTAAGTGAATAGGGGATAAAATTACAAGATAATTGTCAGTATAGGAAAGCTAGCAGTGACTGAAACAAGTCATATACACTCCTTTGAGACAGTAAGTCAGCATTATTGTGATGGTTTGGACCTGGCTCCCTGACAAATGCCCAAACTCACAGTGAAAACCTTCCCCCCCCCACCTTTCCCTCTCAGAGTTTAGGAAAAAAAACTATGAGAGAAACTAAAGAGCCCAAAACAACCTGAATTATATCAAAGGTATATATATTTACATATATAGCAGTTATATACAGTTAAAATACTATGTACACAGTAGGGGGAATCCCCCAAGGGAAAGGGAAAAGGGAAGGAAAAAAGGAAAAAAGGGGAAAAGGGAAACCAAAACAGGTATGTACACTCGAAACCCAGGATAGAACTAATAAAAACAGAATCTTACAACTCTCCTTAAGATAGCAGAGTCGCACTGACTGACGCCAGCAACCGCTGCCTCTCAAGGCCTACAAGGCTTGACTCCTCCGCACGGGTGAGACCGATAGCAGAGAACCTGTGTCTTCAGATCCACCAGAAGGGAAGAGAGAGCGAAGGCCTCTCCCCCTCTGTATTTATACCCCCAGTTACGTAAAAATAGTATGGAATACTGGGAACATGACCACTTCCCTGGTTACAAGCTGGTTACCAGGAAAAGGCCTGGGCTAAACCATTACAATAATGTAACTTATAAATAAGTTGTAATAATTACATATATACGTATGTATAGAATTAGTATTTTATGCAAATAAAACCAGAAATTAAATTAATGATGAGGAAGGATGACAAAAAAGTAGGACTTTATAATAAAGACTAGAAAGAGAATTGAATTCCACTGGTGCAACCTGATATCATAGGCCTGACAAAATTCTGTTCAGACTTCACATTCTAGACAGACATTGCATCTGAACTTTTGGGGCATACTCTTCAGCAAAGACTCACAGATTCCTCATTTGTCCTCAGACCTGACACCAGTATGAGCCCTTCCAGGCCCTACAGCCACATACCAACAGCTGATGAGAGCCCTCCTCCTTCCCTGTTTATGGGACAGCCTTCCCTACAACATGTAGCAAACAATGAGAAACACTTTCTTTTCCCACTTTTTGATGTACATCCTTCCTTTATTAGAGTAAATTTAGGGAACTTAAAAGGTGCATCTACCTTGCCTAGAGTCTGTTTACAAGGGCCAAACCAGATGAAGGAAATGATGCTATTTACTGTTAGTGCAACTAGATATTCCACAGAAGATACTTAAGATAGCTTTAACTACTTGCAAAGTAGAGAAATGTGTCTTGTTCAAAGGTATGCTGCACATGCATGAAGAGTTTATACCCAGAAAGTTCCTGCAAGTAACAAGTAAACTCAACTCCTATCTTTCAATTACCAGCAATACACTCTTTAAGGACTGTGCCAGTGTTGGAATTCAATGCACATTAAGTCTACCAAGCTTTTTTTCTTCTCTCTGCTCTTTCAGTGTGGATGTTCTGTTCTCAAATACCAATCCTTTGCGTGACAGGCACAGCAATGGCCAGGAGTAAACCCAGTAAAGCTCTAACTATTCAAGACCTTGCCTCTAGCTTGGTTTGTAAAAGCAGCAGGAAATGCAGAACTTAATTACTCCTTGAAAGTTACAACCTTAAGCAATAATCACTAAAAGCAATATGGCAAATCAGACATGATCTACAAAATCATTATTACTAAGAATCACACTGGAAACAAGAAGAATTCTTGAAACACATTTGTATTTGATCTAATTATTCCTGGTTCTCTACCTCAATGCCAATTCTTCAATGTTAAAGAAATAACAATGACCAAAACAAAACCTGCCTGTCAAATCCTCAATTACTGTAAAACAAATTTCATGTACAGCCAATACAGTATAAAGCCCCCTGCCATGCAGACATCCAAGCTTGTTTGCCCAGTTTAGCAAACAGTATAGCTAAATTAGCATAGTACTGGGAGAACTCACAAGACCTAATGAGAAGGAGGATGTATTGGTCTGAGTGGCACACCACACTAATATTTATTTATACTAAATCTTTAAAGAATATTTCTCATTACCTGTACAAGGCAGCACCACACCATATAAGCACATTCTTCCTTTTAGAGACCCTACCCTTTGCAATGGTAAGTTTTTGAGAGCTAACATCGACAGAATCCACTGTACTGTGGAGCAATTTGCTGTGTTAGTAAGATTATCTCATTACTCTGATGAAAGTTTGTTTATATCACTCTAATAAAAGTGATAACTTAGAAAATCTCATCTGCACAGACTGAATATTGTATTACTGAAATGCAGCAAGGAATTACTCCTCTTCGGACTAGCTAGGTTCTACCACTGAGAGCTCTGATTCTGAAGAAAAATGTCTAATTATACAGATTTGTATTTAAAATATCTGGATCCATTTCAACACCAGAAGAGGAACTCAATATTATCTGGACACACTTTATGTTAAGGCTGAAAAACATGATTCACTCTAAACCTCTAAAAAGGAAATAAGATATCTCTATCTATTACAGATGGCATGCTTGAAAAACATTCTACACTAATGAACAGGAAATTCAGAACTCTAAAGTTAAGTAAGAGTAAATAACTGTTATATTATGATTTTAAACCTTCTTTGAGTAGCTGGTGGATAATCTTTACAATATATAACGTGCAGCAACTTTCCACAACACTCAGAAGAATTAGGTCTCCAAAGTTCTCTGTTTCTGGAATCAGTCAGGCTTCAGATCCATAGATCAAACAGCCTCATATCTCATCCTTCAGAAATGGAAGAAACTTTCCTATAGGAAAAGCTCCCTACATTCCCTGCAGCAAACTTTCTTCTTATCCCTTCAGATATGTAACATGAATATTCAGGTTTTTAAGAAATGACTTAATTCTTTACCAAAATAACCCCTGGACATTCCCATCTGGTTGTGCTGAACTCTACCTCCTGCCTTAAAACACCTCATTAAAACTTGAGCGTGTTTAGTGGCAAGATGATTTACAAGCTAACTTTGTATCTTGTTAATTAAACATCACAAACATTTGCCTGTGCTATTCACATAATGTCCTTCTGAAAACCAACTCCTAGACCTTCTTGCACAGATACTTCAGCACCACATTAAGACTGTACATGGCTGTTAAGTTCTGAGCAGGCACAACCTGCTTCTGTCTACACAGGAACACATCCTCCAAAAAAGGATTCTTCACAAAATTTTCCTGCTTTTCTTCAAATACAAAGAAATTTAAACAAAGTGAATACTTTCTAAAGTGTGTGTGCATACACACACACAGACCCCCCACCCCATAAGGAGGGTCTCATTACTCATCATTTCATCAGGCTACTCACAGGAAATTTGGGTTCCTGTCTGTGGTAGAAACATTAAGAAAGTTTAGTACAGGGAGTATCTAGAAACAGAAAGCAATATAGTACATTGACAAGCACAGTGGCCAAAAGTCCAAGCAAAAGTTTGCGAAAGAAACATCTTGCTCTTGTTCTACAGCTGTATTTTATTAGAAGTCTGTGGGCAAACAGGATGACTCTCAGAGACCATTAGTCTCTGAGATTATGTACTCTCTTCTTCTCTCCCATTTGTACAAAAAAAATATTTACGTACACCTCATGCAAAATTAAAACATACTAAATTAAAGCCATCAGCTATTTAAAATGTCTCTAATTACAAAATTTCTCTCAATTCTTATTAGAGATCCAAGTAAGAGATAGGTATAATTATTGTTCCTTAGATGGGTAACAAGAATTCTTCAATAAGCAGCAAGCAATAGAAGTGTCTGAAGGCACACTCTGCTTGCGTTGTGATTTATGCCCATCCTGACTTCATCTGCTCTCTGTGAGGTGCCACTGCCCCCCATGTGCCCAATACAAGATTTTTCAGACTTTCTGCTCCAGAAACTGAAGTTAGGTTCCAGGCAGGGGCTGCCAGGTAGGAGCTGCTGCACTGAGTCAAGGCTTATGTTTCTCAGCAGTGTTTTTTACCTAGAGAGAGATTCTCATTATTGGCATCTGTTTATACAGGAACATTTGTTTCCTTTTTGACCTCTAACAATTATTTCAAAGGACTGCAACTGTTCTCACTGTCGATTCATTATATGCTTACTGCCATTACCATTAGATAAGCTACCACATTTATAAACAATATATACACACACACATTTAATATATAACTTGTATGCATGCACAGTCATGTACATATGTGTCTTTTCAATATACAGTTCTTATTTGCAGGATAACTCATAGCCAGTTACTGGGCTCAATAATCCAAAGGATGAAACGAAATCTAAGTTACAGCCTCATCATATTGTTAAGTCTGTCAAATTCACAAATATCTAATTTTATCTCCTAAATCCACTATATTCTAAATTGGAAATAAAAACAGATTACAAATAATGTTCAAACAAGCAGAAACCTTTCTAGAAGGAAAAAAAAACAACTCCAAAGTTGAACAGAATTTAAAATAAATAATTTGGAAAACTAGCAAGCAGTTTTACAATAAATTTCCTCAACATCCGATTGATAAATTCTGAAGCGATAAATCTGAAGACTCACACTAGCTATAACTAGCACATTATGGAAGAGGAGTAACTAAAATTTATCTTCATTCTAAATCTCTGAGAAAAAGAAACATGCAAGAAAACATAGCAGAAAACATGAAAATATTTTGATGTACTTTATTAACACATGAAACGTTATGATTTTTCACTATATAAATGTTTGTCTGCAATTTGAAATTAGCAAAAGACCCAGCTAAAAACACGGACTCAAACTTAAAAAATGTTTGCTGGATTGAAATTCTCTAGCAATGGCCACAACTAAGAAAAAAAAAATTCATACTCTGACCCATTAAGATAGGAACTAAAAAATAAATTGTGCTGTTCAGAAAATTTTACTATTATCTGGATGTCTCACATCCAAATCGGCAAACCAGCAGTTAAGAGCACTGCCTGCACAGTCTGTTCTGCCAGGGAATACAATAAGATGCTGCTCCAAAGTATCAAATAGATTAGTGCAAGTTTTTGTTGTCAACTCCAGCTGCCAACAAAAAAAAGCCCTTCATGCAAACAGACCACATTGCCTGCAGGATTCTGACAAAATAATTACTAACACTGGATCTGATGCGTAACTGGGACAAACAGACTAGTTAGTAAACCTATAATCTTTCACCTTTTTAGAAACACAGCTTAAGTACAATTCCTGTTTAGCCTTTGCTACATTATGCTAGCTTTTAACTGCAATTGTTCTCACCAGTTTATACACAAAAGCCACACAGTAGCTTTGTTCTGACTGATAGATGATTTATCAAGTAAAAAGGTGTTACAGCTGAATTCCCTACAAGCAGATCCTGGGTGGACCAAAACACGAACCATTATGAAACATCACAACCCTTTTTTCTGATCAACGGTCACAGTATTCCTGAAGAGGAAAGCAGTATTATTATTTGGACTGGCCTGCCTTCCCATTGATTTTTATCTGGTCCATGAAGATCTCTGCAAAACTGTCCAAATCTTCCCTGCTGTTTTCAAGACTACTTCCACTGTCTGTTAAAAACAGCCTCCCTAAAATGCCTCAAAACCGCAAAAACATGGCCTTGCAATTGAACAACCACTATCTGGCAGGGGGGTTGGACTAGATGATCTTTCCAGGTCCCTTCCAACTCCTAATATTCTGTGATTCTGTGTGATTCTGTGAAAAGTATAATGTTTTAACCTGCTCTGAACAACTTCTTCCCATTGTCCCAACAAGCAAATTCTTACACTAACTGTGACTCTTAAATTACAAGAGGCACCAATAACAAAAGGCATAACTGAAACACTTCGTGCATAGCAGTTAATGCAGAAAGACGTTTTAGAGGCATGGAGTTAATTTACATTTGTAACTGTATGCATATTTACAAACAAAACCAATTCACATTAGCCACTGGTAAAATAATTGGCTACAGAGAGATAATGAACATAAAGGCAAAAAAATTCTAAAGATCATTATTACCTCACTACACATTATGGCTTTTTGTTTGTTTATTCTTCAGCAAGTCCATGATATTTCCTTATCGAACGTTCTTTATGTTGAGAGATATTTCTGTGTAACTGCTGGATTAGACAGCAATTAGTTTTCCACATAACATATATAAAAATTCTTTTAATGTATGCAGTAGGTATAGAATTTATTGTATGATCAGAACATTGAACTCTACTGAATTTTGTAGAATGTTCCATACCTCAGACAAGTAATTCAGGTTTTCCTGTTCTGCACTGCATTCTCAAGTCTACCCAGCTACCCTGCAGTTCAACCCACAAGGTTAAGTATAAAAATGAAAGTCAGAAGACTGTACATTCCTTTTCTATTTAACCTCTTTTAGAATGCTGACCAATACCAGCATCACAAAGAATCTTTCTTGGTTTTAAAACTGCTTTAATTTTCATTATTCATTCCTAAATTACTAGGCTGAGACCCCTGACAAATTAATTCTTCTGGTACCCAGACCCAATGCTTCATGAGAAATCCTAGACTTGACACTAGACTAAGTAAGAAGCTTTCCTCCTCTTTCAGTATATGCAATGACCTGCAGAGGAAGATAAATAAAAGAAGAAATCAACAGGAAATCAGGTAATATATCATAACTTGCCCTAGAACAATATCCAGCAACATTCTCCTAGGACACAAACAACACAAAGAAATAGTTATGCAAACCCACATTTGACAGGACTGGAAACAGATCCCACATCCCTAACTGCAACAGCCATCCATGCAGCAACCCTGCTGCTCAAAATAACAAACTCAGATACATACACTTAGAGCCCTCCTATTTGTACCTAGCACTTTGTTACTGCCAGATCATACTCCTTATCAATCACAAGAATGAAACTTGGGATGTACGGGCAACACTTTGTTGCTGTCTAATACTGGTGGGGGGTAGACATGGCATATTACGCTGTTTGGTTCTATGGTTTGCTTTTGGTTTGTTCTCCATTCTTCCCAAAACAGTAGCACAGGTGAGCTTTTATTTTATTTTTTGGTTATTTACTATAGAAAAGACCCAGTAAATTAAGAGCTATGCTGGATGGCCGATAGCCCAGAATAGAAACCATACCAGATAAACTTGACTGCTACAGTCCTTGCTATAGTATGTGGAATTTCATTTTCCCATCTTAGCATTTTATGTTGGAAAAATCCCCACACCTAGCTTTAAAATAGGTTTCACAGTTTACATCTATTTTAAGCACAACGAGCAGTAAGATACAGGTGTTTCACGTTAAAGTCAGTAATCATATATATCAATATCACTATTTTAAATAGAAGTGAGCACTTCTGAGCAATGGGAGAGATCTCTGTGATCTGGGGATTCCTCCAAAACCAGTGCTTGTTTGGCAGGACTACAGGGAATGGGCTTAAGTTGTGCCAGGGTAGGTTTAGATTAGATATTAGGAAGAATTTCTTTACTGAAAGAGTGGTGAGATATTGGAATAGGCTGCCTAGGGAGGTGGTGGAGTCACCATCCCTGGAGGTTTTTAAGAAGAGGATTGATGTGTTTCTTCAGGGGATGATTTAGGGGTAAGAGTAGTGTAGGGCTATCGGTTGGACTAGATGATCTTGAGGGTCCTTTCCAACCATAATGATTCTGTGATTCTGTGAGAACAGCAAGGGGCACACCAACACCAGTTCCAGAAAGGGGCAGATGTTTTTCCCCTTGGCTAGGACCAAAACGCAATCAGCTTATAAAAACTGCATATTAGGCTACCTGAAGTATCCCTTTGCAATGGCAAGAAATATTATCCTAACAGGTCTAGGAGCAGGAAAAATTGTTCTGATTTTGAACAATCATTTCAATAGTCAGTTCTGCACCCTTTAAATCATTTTTTGACAGCGAGCTGGTATTTGTTCCAGAGAATTATATTCTTAACAAATAGTTGAGATTAAATATTCCATATATTCCATATTCCATTTTCATAATCTTCTAGCTGAACACACATCATCAAAAATTGTTGGTTACAAAGAGAAATGGCACAGTTTGCAAAACTGATAGGCCTCAAAATCTTAAAAAATAAATTCTGATTTATAAAAGGCAGTGCTGCAATCATTTAGCTAAAAATAACTGCTGAAAAGTACATAAAATTCAAGCCAGCCATACTAATCTAATCAGCAAGAGCAGGAAGTGTTGAGGATCCCCATTAACTAATAAAGAAACATTAAATGTGCCAGTTATCACACAAGATTCTCCTCACTGCCAACTTTCAAAAGCTCAGGACAGTCCCAAGAAATAACATTTTTTGAACATATATACACACACAGAGCACAGCAAGAGCTATGTATATAACAGAAACTGTACCAGGCTTGACATATGTGATGTGTGATGTAAGCCTGAAACAGGCAGCTACAGTTTCTCAGGCTTTCTTGGGGAAGAGGGAGGAGAACCTGTTCTCCTCCATTTTTTCCATTAATTAGAGCCTCAGGACAGTTCATCGTCCAAATAACACTTTTGATCAAAATTCCTGCGAATCAGTATTATCTATAAAAAAGCTGCACACTTGCAGGTTGCAGAGAAGGTAAACAGTTTAGGCAGCTAGGGACACACTCAATTTGCTCTAACTTCACAGAAGATGACAACTGCAGAACACAATATATACTTCGTAAATCGAGACCGAGCCTGTGACTCAGGAAGGCTGGTATGACATGAAGAGCAAGCAACTTTCTTCCTGAAGAAGCCT
Source organism: Galbula dea (assembly GCA_013399015.1). Classification (NCBI taxonomy): domain Eukaryota; kingdom Metazoa; phylum Chordata; class Aves; order Piciformes; family Galbulidae; genus Galbula; species Galbula dea. Next base: position 4,285,688 of record VWZX01007020.1, on the reverse strand, counting down.
CTTTGCTATCAGTACATCATCGTACAATTGCACACAGCAACTCATGCTGTAAAAGGCCACCCACCTCAGAACCTTTCTAAATATAACACCATGGCAGAAGACATTATTTTAGGAACAATCATGTAATACAGCCCAAACTGGGTGTAATTTTTAGATATTACTGTAATATCAAACAATTACCAGAGCCTAGCTTTGGGAAGCCATACATAGACTCAGTTCACTTGGCTTTAAAAATTTAGATTAGTATGGCTGGCCTGAATTTTAAGTACTTTTTGGTATTAAGTGAGTATTAAGTTAAAGATTAAAAAGTAGAGGATGGTAGATTTAGATTAGACAATAGGAGGAAGTTCTTCACTGTTAGGGGTGGTGAGACAGTGGAACAGGCTGCGCAGAGAGATTGTGGAAGCCCCATCCCTGGTAGCTTTTAAGACAAGTTTGGATGGGGCTCTGGGCAACCTGATCTAGTGGAAGGTGTCCCTGCCAGGCAGGGGGGTTGGATCATCTTTAAGGTCCCTTCCAGCTCTGACAATTCTATGATTCTATAAATGAAGTTGCATGATTACAAAAGGAAAAACATCACTCACATTTCAGCAAGACACTAACAGCTTTTGTAGATGAATGTCACTCTCACAACAAAGACCCACAGCAGCTCTATCTTCAGTTCACTTCCGGGCAAAATTCATTTGCAGAACTCTGCTAGGTCTCCAGTTACAAAGTCCAGCCCTTGCTCAGGGGAAGGGAGGAAGGAAGGAATCTCAGCTATGAGAGTACAAACTGCAAAATAATTAACTGCTCTTGAGAGGAGGAAATGATTGTGCAGAAGCATCGAAGGGAATGATTCTGGAACTGAAACAACTGTACTGAAGCACTTGGACAGCAAAGTGGAAAAAATCCAGTGTACACACTGGTCTAATACAATCCACAACAGACAAAACAGTTTATCACAATCCTTCTCTTTATTAGGAAATACACATAACCACTTCGCTTTCTTCACTTTCTGTCCACAACAATTTCTAACACATAACTAAGGAGACAACTTTGGATCTAGACCGTGTAGGGATATAGTATATCCAGCCAAGTACACACAGCAATTGAAAACCTAAAGAAAAGAAAATCCACTAGGAAGTTTACTTCATTTCTACCAAACAATGGGAGAATTTATATGGCCATTTAGTCCCAAAAAACAGTGTTTTAATGGATATATGTAAACGTAATATTAAATACTGTAGTAGGACTAGGAGTGCCATGGTATGCAGGAGCAGTCGTGGTAAGCATCTGCCTGTGCTGAAGAAGGTGGCTGTGAAAAACAGCACCTTGAGACATTGAGCACATAGAACCTTGTGTGTTACTAGCCTAAGATGCACACACATTCTGTTAAGGGGATATGTGTCCACAGAAAGGAATTAATTTAAAAAAAAAAAATAAAAAAAAATCAAGATGTAAACTGTAAAAACCTCCAGATACTGAAGATTCTGCCTACAGCAATTTTCTTCCTTCTAAGTACCTGGTAGTCTGAAGTAACCCTTTTCAAAGACATCAAACAATTACAAGCTTACCTATTTAAGCCCATCTGCAGACTTGTATTTATGGGCAACTGCTCTGACAAAACTTGAGATAGAAAAAAACCCAAACCAAACCACTACCACATACATAATGAAATCTAGCAGAGGGTTTTGTAATAGATAATTGAAAAAGCAGGAGGATGCTAACCTAGCTTTATCTGTAGGCACTACAGCTATGAATGGTAAACCTGACTTACACATGGATGAATGAATATAATACACGTGGAGGAAACAATACAGACAAACCAGCCTTTAAATTAAAATAAAAATGATAATGTGACCAGAGCATACATATGAAGAGACTGGAAGGATACACACAGCTAAGCAGAAGATTATTAAGTCTTTGGATATTACATAATCAACCTTGCTAAAGAACATGCCAAACTACTGAAAAAAGGAGAGGAAAAAAGTTCAACCTTATCAAAGAAAACTTTAGATTTGACAGCAACTTTACTTATATGGGGTCCTACTTGAGCTCTTCAAGACAATGGGAAGGGCTTCCTTACACTTCAGATGGCACTTACCAGATATAAATTCTGCAGAATGCTTTTAAATGTCAAAATACGCATACCAAACTAAATATTTGCTTTTGGTTTATGTCTCAAGAAGAAAGTGTAAACAATTACCATGGTCTTACACTGGCCACTAAGTAGCATCTAGATATTAGCCTTCGCTTTTTTATGATGCATTTGGAGGAGAAACAGCTCTTTATATTCCCACCATGGAAAGAGTTTATGCCATATTATCTTGCATAGTGTTAAATGTGTATTAGAATTTTAATAGAAAGTAAATACAGTAACTGCATGTTGTTCAAACCTTTGATTTCACCCAATGAAACAAACTCAATTTCATTTCACTACAAGTTAAGTCTGCAGTGTCTGAGTTTGCAAGACTGCAAATTGGACATATAAGCACAATTTCCCATTTTTACTTAGTATTAAGTTTCCCTTTTTAAAATCCACTATTAAACCTACCTGCTGAACCACTAGGCTATTTTCTTACAATTGTCTAGCATATGCTATATGCTGTACTGAATTTTAAAAGAATCAAAGTCTACATAGCATCACACTTAACCAGTCTAACTTTCTAAGAAAGTCTAATGCAACTGTATATACTAACTTTTCAGCCAGCCAAGCACTGAAGAACTAATATTTGAAAGGAATATAGAATCAGGTCTTCACTACTAACACAAACCTACACTCCTCCTTCACAGTATTAAGTATATGTATAGGTTTACTTTGGCCCATAACATAAAAGAAATTAGATTTACAGCTCATGAATTAGAAAAGTTTTAAAGTTATTAATACAGCAGAAAGTTACATCAGAAGAAAATTAAAATGTATTCAAAGCTAATGATATTTGGTTTTACCTGAAAATTAACATCTTCTTTCTTAAATATCAGTGCTCGAACTTCATCAGGATCTCCACTAAATATAGCTTGAACCAATGGCGGCTGAAATGAAGAAAAAACCCACATTAGAATATAACTTCATTTTAGTTTTTAACGACACACATACTGGTTTTGATACATAAAACAAACAAAAGATGATCACAAAATAAAACATCCCACGCAGCAAAACAAAGAAGTGAGCAACAGTATTGAGAACTGAAGAAATTTCATGTTTTAAAAACTTCAAACAAACATACTCTACATAAATGAAATACAAAAAGGGACCCAGAAAACTTGCTTACACCAGCTGAAAAGTAAATTTCTCAAAATAAAATTAGGACTATTGTTACACACTGCAAATTCTATACAATATAAGCAAAGAACTCCCTTTTACATTAGCAAGTGACTGAAGTTACTGAAGTTTTTCACCTGTTGAAATAGAGTGGGAAAGCAAAGCGCATCAGATAAGTATGGTGACAAATTCACACTCACATCTATTACTAAATATAGGAGGATTTCTTAGTAAGTAAGAAAAGCTGCTGAGGTATACTAGCAAGATTTAAGTGAGTCACTTAACAAAATAAAATAATTTGAAGCAATAAAAGCATAGCTCCCAGGGTTGATCACTTCCAGAAAGTGGTGACTTGAATCTAACAACTACATCAAGATTATAAAGATTGCTACTTTTTTTTTAGCTTAGATTTACTCTTGCTCGATGCACACTATATATCAATTCTCAAAATAAACACAGCACATTATTGCAATACAATGATTACATCAGTTTCTAAAGTGGTACTGCTTAAACGTACCATTGAGGAAATAGGAGCGGAGCAGAGAGAAACCACTTAGCTCACACAGTTTGGTAAAACACAGTTTACCAAGCCCTCTAAAAATCCTCTACTATTATATAAGAGTTGAGGTCTGTTACTGCCACACGGTAAATAAAGTTACATGAAAAAGAATGAGCCCCTGCAAATATTAATTTTACAACTAACTTTCAGCTTCTCCCCTCTTCAGTACAGGAAGTTTTTACTGCCTTGTCTTCTTTCAACATCATGCATATTTATGTTAATCTTAGGAAAATTACTATTGGTATTTGCAAGAGTATTACAAGCAGGAAATATGCCAACAAACAAAAGGTCTTACCAGCACATTTCCAGAGAGCAATGGACGTAAGGATATATTTTCTTGAGGTAATTTGGAAATAAATGTGGGAGAATCATCTTCCACCTCCTCCAAAACAACAATACAGACTCGACTCATTCGATCCGTTTGAGAAAACAAAAGCAAACAAAAAAAAGCCAGCAACAGTATTTTCGGAACCAGACCACAGGTATCACAACAGGGATCATAGAGGAAATACTTTCACCTGTTCCACATGCCCTCACAAACTTGTGAGTGCTACCCGTGGTGTATTAGTATTTAAAAAGGACATGCCAATCCTCTCTTTACACTTCATTTTTCAGATTTAAGCACCCTGAGATGTTCAAGACAATGCTGCAAAAAAGTTGTTCTTTAAAAAATAAAATTTCCCTGGGCATCAAAACCACAATAATGAAACTGTGAAACAGCTGATAAAAATATCCCAAGATCCAATTCCATTCGAACAGCACTCACTGTCACACACAGCTGTCTTCTCATAAGCAAATTTGTCTTTGCTAATGTCACGATTTCCACGGGGTCCTTTTACCCGCACAGTGAAATCATTGTTGCAGAAGACACGACACCATCCCACCGAGGATGGAACAAGGAACAATTGCCCCGAGAAAGAGCCGGCTGCAGCTAGAGCCACTGCTGCAAGGTCAGTTTTAAATCAACCGTCACAGGCTTTCTGGTAACTGAAAATAAAGATGCCTTCTGATCATCCTGTCATTCTACAGCTTCCCTTCTCATGTCAGAAACAGTCCAGCCAGAAAAGCACATCTTGTTTCAAGCAGTTATTCAGGACCTGCTTAGAGGAAAACAATTCTTTCCCATGGAAGAAAAATATCTGCAACGTGCAGCACGGCTGCGGTACATTTACATGCGATGAGTCAGACCACAGGGACAATGAACTCCTTGGATAATATCGCTGGTTAAATCCAGCCCCCCCCCAAATGACAGCAAGGCAGACAGCGTTACTCCATCAGGGACACAAGCAATGTGGAGCATTCATTTTTCCTTCACCAGGCAGTAGCTGTAGCTTCTTCATCGGGGAACACGTTAGGTCGAAATACTGTTCAGGAAGAATGCTTCAGCAAAATAAGCTAGCTACCAAATACAAAAGCTCAAATTACTGCCTTTGACTTCTGCAAAAGCAGTTCATCACTCGAGTGTTTCTTTTGATCACCATGTGAAAGCAGCTCCCATTACAGTCTTCATTCAGATTGAGGGAGAGAGAAAAAAAAAAAAAAGACTCTGTACATCTTCTCTGAGCCAACTTCTTTATCCGAACATCTGTCACGGTGCCAACCTGATTCTTCTCTTCAGTTAAAGCTTCTGTTTAACAGGTTTTTAACTCAACAAATCAAATTATACAATCAGCAGATAACCTTGCAAAGCTTAAAAAAAGCCTGGCTGCCCAAGATGGTCACAACAAGCCGGTCGGAGCAGAGCACAAAGCACTGCCACAACAGCATTCCCACCGAGCAGCAGCCTAGGGAGCAGCGACTGCAGCCTGGCAGGATGAAATGCCTAGTAATGCTCACATGTCACACTCACCAGAGAACCCAGCCACTGCTCCCAATGCAACTTCCTCTGGCAACAAGAAAAAAGAGCCTTTTTCTCCCCCCACAGCCCCCCCCCTTGGTGGGGGGCTGTCTTTGCAGTTACGTCTGTGCCAGTTCTGTGACTAACCCAGCTGAAAACATACAAATCCTATAAACTGAAGAAAGAGCGACTGTTTAACATTTTCCACTAAAAGCCACAAAGAAATCTGGTGTACCAGCTCTGCTGACTAACAATTCCAGCAGTAAACAATTCCAGCATTTTAACTGCTTTCATATGGCACTGGTCAGAACAGAAAACCAGTCCTTCTTTAACTCGTTGAAGGAACTCATCCATTAAATACTCTGACAATTAAATGAAAGTAAAATCTCTCAAAGCAACTGTTTGACTATTAAAAAGCCAGCTATTAATGACAAAACTATAGATTTTTGGAACTAGTATACACTGAGATACCTTCAGCTTAAAAAAAATTGAATATAATTTAAATACAAGATTATTAATATAATAATATTAATATTTACAATGTAACAAGAATAAGAATAAAAATATAATATAGAGCCCTACAACTTGCTGAATAAATATTTCAGCTTGAATCTGTTTAAATGCTGCTGGCCTGTGGGTGTATTATGTAAATGGCTTCTGTCAAAGTTGCTGGGTAAGCTTCAGTGGTAGAGAAAGGGGAGGGGTTTTGTTCCGCTGTGCAGTATGAAGGCACTTCTAACGTCCTTCAGGGACCGGTAAGATCAGAATTTGTTAATGGTGAACAACTTTCTAGCTCTTCAGTAAAGCATTTGCACTCAGGTTTCACATTTGAATCCAGGCAAAGAGAAAGACAGCTTGAAGTAGTGTATCAAAATTGTTTGGGTATTAACAGACATACTGAATTCCCTTTGAGGGTCACAGGCAGGAAAATTCACATCACCATTCTTTTGAAATAACGTCTACGACCGCTTCACTGCAATATAATAAATTGCTTAACACAGGTCTACTGACACCGCGTGTAGGCGAAGGGGGTTTTTTTGGAAGTGTGAAAGGGTACCTTAGCCTAGGGCTCCCTGAGCTCAGGACTGCTGCTCTGGCAGAACACAGCACCACTTTCTAATTCACCATGAAATGCAGATTCAAATTTCCCGTGTTCTCATTTACAGCATGTGACTAACAACCATCTTTATAAATATATTCTGGTTTTAGAATTTTGTACTTTTAGTTATGTAAAAGCAATGGTTTGTACACTACACTGCTTTGTCCTAGCATTTCAATCAATTATTAAAAGAAACAATACAGATTCCCAGGAATACATACCATAAATTATGTTCTTCTTGGCAATGGAAAAAGGACTTTAAATAAAAAACAAGGACATTCTCAAGGATCATTTACTGCAACACCCTACTGTCTGCTAAGGAACACAGCAAGCACAACCCAGAAAATATTTTGCCTGCTATTTGTGAAAAATGCCCTAAGGAACAGATATTGTTGCTTACTTACTAACTAAACATTCATTTTTTAAAAAGTAACTTAAAAACCCCCAGATTTTAAGTCTACAAGTGAAGAACACCAACAAAATGCACGCTTGGGTTTCCTACTATACAGATACATACATTCTTTTTAGTGGTTTTCTAACTAAGCCCATATATTTATTGTAAATGAACACTTTCAGAGCCAGTACATGTATATAGTAAGCACATACTAAGGGTTCTATATGCTTTCTTTCAAAATACCAACTGTACATGTTGCTAATGTCCAATTTAGTTCAAGTTGTCTGGAAAAGGTCCATTTTTGACCTTTGTAATTAATGTTCCAATGTACAGATAAAAAAAAAATCAGCTAGAAAGTCAGTAGTAACCTTAAAAGTATAGAACTTCACACTCAGTTAACTTTGAAAATTCAGAAGAGTTAAGAATACTTGAATCTACTCTGATAATTATTCTAGAAATCTTACACAAGACAAAAAAAAAAGACAAGTTAACATAGTATATTTTGCATAACTTTATATATTTTTGAATAGTGACATTACTGTGGTCAAAGAGTTAAAAGCCAATAGGTTACAGTTCGCATTAGAAAGAGAACCAACACAACTGAATCAATATTATATTGATCTTGATAGCAACATAAATCGTGTAAGTAAGCAGACGAAAAAACCTTGTCGTGTGTGCGTGCAATCACTTCCATAACCAAAGGACAACACAGTTCCAGAAACATTTACCTTTTCCTTACAATGAGTAGCACCTGGAAATTACAATCTTCCCCCTCCCACCCCTTTCAACTGAAAGTACTGCCTTCACCACAGTGCAAACATCATCTCAAATCATATCTTCTTTCAACTTCACAAAACTGCAAATGAAAATGTGTTGTAATTTTCAAACTACACTTGCCTTTAAGTAAATCAAGTTTTAAGATTCTTTCACAGATGTGTATAAAGAGAATATGTTACAAGAATGCAACCTGCCAGTTAAAACATGGATGACAGCAGACAGAAAAAAAATGAACTCTGAATCAGCTAAAAATAGCAATCTTTTCTATAGCTCTACCCTTTTCTCTAGGAAGTGATGAGCAGAAAACTGTAGCAGCACTGCTGATGACACTGAAAACCTCACTGAAGCACATTTAACATCAACAAACCTAAGTAAAGATTTCTCTCTTCCCAATCAGCTTTTACCAGGTCTTCTTTGGCTTTGGATTAATCCAAATGGTTTCATTTAATATTTTGTATCATTAAGGATCTGGGAAAGAAATAAAATTGTTGTGTCAGGTTCCATTAAAATTGAAACATTTAGAACCAAGTGAGTCTTACGAATTACTTTTTAAACACTATCAGCTCTGCAAGGCAAAGGCCTAATCTATGGATTTCTTCAAAAGACAAAAGATTGTTTACAGTAGCTACAGCTGGAAGTATATAGGCATGTCCCAGTATAAGCAGATTTTTACATAATTTAGCTAGAATATTTACTAAAGTGTTGCTGACATTTAGACAGAGATGAGCATTCAGCATCACCGCAAACGTAAGCTACAATACTTCTAGAAGCCTTGTGAGTCACTCATCTATCTGAACTTCTCTGCTGTTTCCTTCCCACTCCTGAGGGAATGAGGTGGAGTCAAGAAAGAGAACAGTCTAAAGCAAGAAGAAATTACTACCTTTCTTCCCAGTTTTGCTGTTTATTCCAGAGCATATGCACAGCTGGGATGTAAAAAACAGAGAACAGTTTTATCTTCCAGAGTCCATATTTCTGCTTCCAAGGACAAGCAAGATAGCTTTGCTTGCACCTCCTGGATACCAAAGGCAGTTCTTATTACTTTTTTCTCATGCAAGTATATATATTTAGCTCCTATTAACCTACATAGCTATTTTACATAGTTACGTATTTTCTTTGAGTTAAGACTTTGCAATTAATACAACCTAGTAACTGAATTGTCATCTCAACAAAAACTGAGACACAATTATAACAAAGAACACTAATCTAGTACTCACTGTAACTTTACTGGAGCAGCATAACAAAAATTACTAATGCTAAGTTTGTGATTGAGATGCAAAGTTAATTTGTATACTTCAACCGTAACCTTTTAAAAACACTTCAGAAATATTGTCTGATCAATGAGCAATAAAATACCTTAAGTGTTAAACATCCTCTAAGCAACTTTCTGTTTAAGACTTTCTGCACATTCTCTACATCTAAACAATACACTGGTAGAGAAACTCTCAGCTGAAGCACCTTACAACCACCATAGTTCAAGATAATACCTTTAAAAAATTTATATCCTACTTCCACAGAATGGAGTCTGAGAACTGAACACAGACATTCCTAAAAAAACTGAAAAGCAAATACAAGTCCTTGAAAAGTATGAAGAACACTGCATCCTCAAAAAACAGTTTTCAGTTTATCTTAATAAAACTTAAATAACTGAGGACAGCAGGTCATCAGTTTGTCATACGCACTTTGTCCAGATGTAACCTATTTCCAATAAGAAAGCTTATTAAACAAGTAATAGGAAAGAAGAGTTGAAAATGGTTTAACTTAAAAAAGAAAAAACACCCACAGAATGCCAGATCTAACAGGGCTCAAGGAGTGATCTGATAAAAGGAGTATCTCCATCCATAACTCTAAAATTTAAAGAAGTCCTATTTCTCTCTCAAGAAACTGGAAATCTGAGCATCTTCTCTCACGATTTTCTAGCCAAGCTGTCACCCACGACACTCCCCTTTTTATTAAGGTCAGATTTAATTTCACAGGCAGGAGTTTTCTTTCTGTGCTCTTTTAGTGTATAAGCCTGTAAACAAAGTCAACAACCCATTCTTACATTAATAAACAGTAAACAAAAGAATTCCTCCTCTCTGACTTCAGATTCTCAAGGTACTTTATTAAAAAAGAATATGTGCTTTTTGGTCTTGATAGCAATAGGGGGCTCCTACTGATTCATCAGCTGCATCTAACAGCAGACACCACCCTGGCTTTTGAAAAAAGTGAAGGCAGCTATAACACCCAACAGCTTTCCTAAATAACAACCATACGATGGCGGAATTGTCAGTCTTCTAAAATTAACTAAGTCAAAACAACTGCTGTTTCAGGCAAGAGAGACCAGAAAAAGATGCATCTATCCACATGTGTTGTTATGGATAGTTAAGATAATCTTGCATCCACAAAGACAGATAAATGCACATAGACAAACTGCTTTAGGTAGACTGGTGTGGGTTTTGGGCAGGAGACAGGTTGGCTTTAAAGCACCAGAAGTGACAGAAGATGACTTCTGTTGAAAAACAGAGAAGATATTATCTCAAAATATCAGCTCAATAAAAGCAAGTAGCAAGCAAAACACTTCAGCATTTGTTAAACCCACACAAACGCACAATTATTAGCTCTACATTTAAGCTTCTTTGCAAGAATGACAGCTTTTATAAAATGCTTTCCTAAGATGAAAAGCAAGGCCCACACACTGGCTACAGGTATTTTCACCTGTTGGGAAGGAAAAGGCAAACCAGTCACTGATAGCAGGAATACTTCTAACCTCCTCAGTTCTTTCCAGCTTAGACCATGTGCATAGTCAATTTTGTTTTTCTGGCACTAAAACCAGCATCAATTACAATAACCACAGTACCCTTCCAAGAATAATTACTGAAGGCAGCAATTTCAGCTGTGCATACCAGGTCTAAAAGCACAGTTGAAGGAAACAAACAAAACAAAAATCAAAGGCTTAGTCTCAGCAGTCCCCGTTTGCTCTTTCATATGTCAACTGTCCTCTCCCAGCACTACCCAGCCAGTTGCTGGGAGGTGAGACTGGATAGGAACGCAACAATAGTGGAGCAAAAACAACAACCCTGAGACACCCAAAGATATCAACACACTGTCACAGCTGGTATTGACACCCCGATGCTTCAGAAAGCAATGCTATTACATCTTCTCAAGGAGAAGAAACAGATAAAGGTAGCTTGGCTGGAGCAAATGAATGACTGAAGAATTTCTAATCCCAGTTTCGTATCATCTATCACATTGCCTTGAAAGGGTTTATTTTATACCAGTAGCGCACACACTCCTATAAATTAACTAAAACATGATGCTACGAAATTGTATTAGGGCAGCTAGTAACACAACTAAGATTATTCCCTTTGGGTACACAGGCACATGTATACACCGAGAAGAATTAGTACAGCTCCTTTGATCTACTTTTCTACTCCATCTGTAGTCATGCTCTAAAGATGAGCACAGGAAGTGCTGATTTTATGTATTTTCCCTTTGAAAATTTCTTCCTGTAATACTGCTTCTGCAAAGCAAACAGAATCAAGCTCATCATTTATTACCAAAAAACCTAATCCACATCACAAAAGATCAGTATAACACTGTTTATTTTCACCATACAGGAAGCCTGCTTTTGCCTCTTCAGTAAGTATTCTGGGGCTTGCAAATACAGCGTATAGTCTGGACTTCAAGGGCCGATGCTATAAAACACAAGATCACCACAGGTCTCCCAGAAGCTGTGTCCTTGAGTATCGGTAGATGTCCTTGGGGTTTTCTAAAGTACGGCATAGCAGGACACATTCCTCTGTGACCTGGTCTAGGGAATGGATGATCTTCTGAGGTCCCTTCCAACTCCTAACATTCTGTGATTCTGCAACTCCTGCTCTGATGCACCAAAACCAGTTCCGTATGCCTGCATCCCAAGGAAAAGAAGCAATTCTCACCTACCAGCTACTTAATAAAAAAAAAAACCAAAAAACACTACAACAAAACACACACACACACACACAAATAACCCCCAACACCTGAGTGTGATCTTTCAGTGTTACACGAAGAAGAAGAAGTTCCAACTTCCCTGTATTTGGATGCTGTTTTGTTTTCTAACAAACTTGTTTCTCCAGAAGACAATCAGGAATGCATTACGTTTGGTCTGCAGGGACAGTCAACTTCTCCACTGAGGCTCATTCAGCTACATGGGCTACAAAATAAAAAACTTTATTCTCTCTCTCTTTTTTTTTTTTTTTTTTTAAACTCTGTTTCTTTTGCTGAAAGCTGGAAGTCTCCTTAAAGGAAAGGCAGCACAATGCAAAGCATTCAGATTCAGCACTGGACAGTGCTGGAGTTGAGACTGAAAAATCAGGGAATTCTAGCTGGAGTCAAGAAACCTGCAATAAAGTTTATAATTTTGTCATTAAAACTCTGCTGGACTGCCATATCACTGAGCTTCTGAAGAAGCGCACATTAGTCTGATAGATTTCTAGAAAGGAGAGCTTCTTTGCTGCCTATGACAAGTGACCAATCTGATTCTCTATCACTAGGCTCCACTCTAAATGGTAACACATAATAGAAGCTGTCATTCCAGCATGTTTGATGAGCTTGGGATAACAAGTTAGTTACTCCTTTCCAAGTCACATCAAGGGCAAGAAGGGTTAGATGAGTAGACAACGAGGTGGACTAAGAACCAGCTGAATGACAGAGCTCAGAGGGTCGTGAGGCCTCTAGCTAGCAGTGTTCCCCAAGGGTCAGTACTGGGTTCAGTCTTGACCAACATCTTCAGTGACCTGCATGAAGGGATGGAGCGTACTCTCACAGCAACTCTGCTGACGACACAAAACCAGGAGGAGTGGCTGACACAGTGTCAAACTGTGCTGTCATTCAGCAAGACCTGGACAGGGTGGAGAGTTCAGCAGAGAGGAATCTCACAAAGTTCAACAGGTCCAAGTGCAAGGTTCTGTACCTAGGGAGGAATAACACCATGCACCAGTACAGGTTTGGGGTTGACCTTTTGGAAAGCAGCTCTGCAGAGAAGGACCTTGGAGTCCTGGTGGGTAACAAGTTAACCATGAGCTAGCAATGTACTCTTGCACAACGGTATCCTGGGGTGCATTAAGAAGACTGTGACCAGCAGGGCGAGGGAGATTATTCTCCCTCTCTACCCTAGTGAGGTCACATCTAGAGTTTCGTGTCCAGTTCTGGGCTCCCCAGTTCAAGAGAGACATGGAACTACTGGGAGAGTCCAACAGAGGGCTATGAAGATCATTAGGGGACTGGAGCATCTCTCTGGAGAGGAAAGGCTGAGAGACTGGGGGGTGTTAAGCCTATCTGAAGGGCAAGTGTCAAAATGATAGGGCCAGACTATTTTCATTTGTGCCCAGTGACAGGAGAAGAGGCAATAGGCAAAAACTGGAAAACACAAGTTCCATCTGAACATGAGGAAAACTCTCTACTTTGAGTGACACAGCACTGGAACTGGCTGCCCACAGAGGTTGTGGAGTCTCCTTCTCTGGAGATACTGAAAACCCACCTGGTTGTGACGCTGTGCAACCTGTTATAGATGACCCTGCTTTAGCAGGGGGGTTTGCCAATCTCTAAAGGTCCCTTCCAACCCCTACCACTCTGTGGTTCTGTGACTTCTCCCAATACCATTCTTCAACATAGATGTGCCATTCTCCTGCTTTCCCCCTTCTTTTCCCCCTATAAAATTCATTACCTATATAATCTTTTTCAGCAACATTTCAGTCACATTGGAGTATGTAACATTTGAGTTGTGCTCCAAGTTATGTAGAAAGAACAGAGAGACCTGAATTTGACTAAGAGCATAGGAAATTACCGAAGAGATTCAGGTTTATAAAAGATGTTTTCATTTTAGCAGATAAGAGCAGTAGCAGGTAGCTGTATAAAAATGTAACAGAAATCCCAGTGTTCTACAAGGCATTGTACAAACTTGAAAAATGATTCTCATGACTGTACTTTTATCCCACACCACTTACAGAATTTAGGCAGAAAAGTCAAGTCAGTTATACCAGTCAGTAAACGGCTTTCACAGTTTTATGCCACCAACCACATGAATCCTCATGGGCAAGTTGCCATGGTTACAAAATGTTTGCTTTTATGTATTTGTCTGAAATTCCTATGGAATTCCCACATGGACAAAATCAGAAGTGGTCAGGACTGCTCCACCAACATTTAAGAACTTGAGTCAGAAAGGCATGCCGCTTCCGCTCAGACTTATCTGGGAAACACTAAAGAAAGTGATTCATACCATTTTATGCCACGGAAGGGAGGAAACAAACATCACATTCAACTATTTAAAACCTTCAGTGATGACTCACATGAGCTTAGGACATTTCCAGATTCAGTTGCTTTTCTCAAGCAACAAACTGCTGTAGACTACTGGAGAAAATAAGCTGTTGACTATTCAAGAAAATGAGCAAGACTGATCCACTTTCAACAGAACTATTCAACTATAAAACAAAGAATAAAAGGGACAGTTAGGGGGTTTTTGCCCTCTCAAGACAAAGCACAAAACCCAAGAAGCTCAGCGGATCATATCACTGTAGGCCAAGGTCTGAAAGCCCACCAACTCCCATCAGGTGATTATGCCTAGTTAAGCTCAATCTTAGGTGTATTTGCGAAAATCTGCTTAGAAATTTTGCTACAGCAATTCCAATACCCGTCTTGTTTCAGCTGTATTAGTGGGCCAATGTTTTGCTTGGACACGTATGACTGTGTGATTTCAGCAGCCAGTACTAAGAAAACTTTAATCCAGACACAGAGGCAACAAGATATAACCAATTACAGAGTAAGGAATAAAGAACAGCCTGTGAAAAGCTAAGAACAGATTACAGCAATGAATCCAAAGAAGTGTTATACATGATTCAGAGGCATCTACCAGTTAAATGACCATGAAGGGAAGTAATATGGAAGTAACATATGGGACTGAGGAAGGAAAAAAGTGTAAGGAGGAGCAACTATATAATATAGACTGCTTTTCCTTCAGCAGAAAGGCACTGGGAAAAGAACATTTTGCATGGAAGCAATTCCTGTCTAACACCAAGTTTGGCCAACTTAGGGAAAGAAAGTTAAATTAGCTCTGAATTAGCTTCTGCTATTCGCTCATAAGCATAACATACTGAAAAATAAAGGAACTAAGAAGCATTATCAAGAGGAAACACTCTACTTAGAATGACAGAACGATAACAGTGAATACTTGCTCAGAAGATCACACAGTTTTTACCATTCTCTATTTTGCCAATGAGAAAATTACAACAAAATCTATTCCTTCAAAACACCTATCCTCCATTATTGTCATTACTGAAATGCTCCTAGTAGAAAGTTTTGGAAGTCAGTAATACTGTAGGGAGAAGAAATACTAAACAGCTCAAAAATTCTCAACCTTAAGAAATTCAATAAGGCCAAGTGTCGAGTTTTGCACCTGGGAAAGACCAACCCCATGGATCTGTATAGGTTGGGGACCGACCTGCTAGAGAGCAGTGAAGGGGAAAGGGACCTTGGAGTCCTGGTAGATGGAAGAATGCCCATGAGCCAGCAGTGTGCTCTTGTGGCCATGAGGGCCAATGGGGTTCTGGGGTGGATTAGGAGTGTGGTTAGTAGGTTGAGAGGTTCTTCTCCCCCTTTACTCTACCCTGGTGATGCTGCATCTGGAATATTGTGTCTCGTTCTGGGCCCTCAGTTTAAGGATAGGGAACTGCTTGAAAGAGTCCAGCATAGAGCCACAAAGATGATGAAGGGACTGGAACATCTTCCTTCTGAGGAAAGGCTGAGGGAGCTGAGTCTCTTTAGCTTGGAGAAGAGGAGACTAAGGGGTGACCTCATATGTGTCTTCTTTCGAGGATTTTTGAAATTGGATTCGCTATTGCAGAAGAGCTATAAGAGTTGAAACAAAATAATAAATATTTAACTAACATAATAGTAAAAATGAATATAACATCCCTGCCAGTGCAATAGTTTTGGGTAGATATGAATAGAATGTGACCACAGAAGCCACAGTTCAGCTGGCTTGCTCACATGAGGGATTTCGTTTCCATACAGACCAGGGACTCAAAATACTATGTGCAAGTGAGTAAAATGAATTCTAGTTGCTATGGATACCATCATATTTGTGTATTTTATCTCTCTTCAGTGTGTAAACACTCAGCTTCACTGTATAAGAATTATTATGATTCTCTTTAAAATAGCTGCCTCATGTATCAGGATCTGCTATATGGGAGAAGCTTAATTCCCTAGAATTTTTTAGGAACTCCTTACACCTCCCTTGTGTCCAAGAAAAAGCTCCCTTTTGGCAACTGGAAACTCCAGAAAACACAGCTGGATAAAATACACATTCACACATACGCACGCTACTATGGGATGAGAGAGCTCAAATGAGTCTTCTGCAGCTGCCAAAATGGATACTTTTCCCAAAACTGAGCAAGGAGAAACACAGCAAGAATCCTACCCAGCTTCTTCAAAACTTGCAAAGAGTTCCCCCCTTGATGCCCCATCAGGAAAGTAGCTTCCCAGGAGGGCTCTTACACACCCCTTCAGGATAAGAGCATCTACTTTTGCTACAATTTTAAAATTCTGTTAATTAGAAGATTAAAAAGCCAAACAGTCCATTACTGAATTAAATATGAAAAAAATATAGTGAAGTATTAATTTAGAGCACTGATTAAAGTTTTGCCAGCTTAAAAATTTGTTTGGTTCTGGTTTGTTTGGGGGTTTGGGTTTGAAAGTGACATCTGAGGAAATGGATGAGTTTGATTTTAACTGCTGGACACCAGAGACACTCTTCACTCCTCCCTTCCCCACATGATCCTTGTACAATCACATCCCTTTCCTGAGCCAGCAACAGACACTTATGTGATCCAACTGCCCCTATTAATTTTTTTATTTTTTTTTGCTGGTCTATTACTTGAGCCAGCTCATCATGAGATGACAGCTGACACAGAAGCAGTGAGAGCATTCCAACTGCTCACTGTGACAGAAAGCAACACGAATCCTGCTGTGGCAGGGGGATTGGACTAGATGATCTTTCAAGGTCCCTTCCAACTCCTAATATTCTGTGATTCTGTGTGACTGCTTTCCAAAACCACATCCATAAGCGGAGCTTCCTTCATCAACAATGCATGAGAACTACTTAAGTCCTTGTATTTTCCTTGAAATACCTCAAAACAGCCTTTATGACACCAAGTTTTCCAAACTTGACCACTATTACAATCAAGTGTCTCACTCATGAAATTCTTTCCAATTACACAAAAACTTAGATGAGGAACTCATCTAACAATCTCTCATGATTCAGTATATAAATCACTCCAGTAAGGTTCTTCTTAAAAAAAGACAACATTTCACAACACAGGAATTTCAGAGATTATGTTAATCACTCTCTCTGACACTAACAGTATTTATAAGCATATGGCAATAAGAACAGGCTAGAGTATTCTAGAGCCCAGTTTTCAAAAAAATACAAACAAAACTAATTATGTATGCAGAATTCACATGTCAATAATTTAGGTATTACTATACAAGCACAACAAGGTAACTACAACTTTACCCAATCATCCATACACGGTTTAATAGTCAAACCTGTGGTTTCTTTTTCTGTTTGTGGCATTTTTTTGGTGCTGTTAAATTGCTGGGTTTTTTTCCAGTCAGTATTATTTTGGGGTTCATTTCTTTCAAACTTCTTCACACTGGTTTGAGAGTGACTTTATTTAATTATGATGACACCTAGAGGTGAACTTGCAAAGAAAATTTTGGCATTTCTAAAAGCCAACAAAATGCTTTATAATGGAGTACTTACAGAATCAGAAAGACGGTACCAAATCATAATACAGAAGAGATGCCAGTACTATATTATTTAAAACACTAAGAAAGTTAACTTCTATATGCCCTTGTCTCTAAAAATCCACAGGCTTGGGTATCTTTAGAATATACAAATAACCAAATCCCTTTGAGGAAACATGCAGGTATGCAAAGGGAAGGTAGCTGGTCATGTTTTTGCAGAAATAAGGCCACAGAACATCTTGCATCCAAAAGTTTTCTACCACTTTTTGGAAAGGTAACTTTCATTTTATAAAAATATTATGCACAACAAAACCCAGGTTTCTATAAGATATACTGAGCTTTATGAATATGTTTGAAACACTTTAGCATTTAGTAACAAAAAGTCAAGACTATGGCTTAGAATATTCCTATTTGTTCATGTTTTATGTGGCAAGCTACGCAAAGTCTTCACCAGAAAACTACTAATCCAACCAGCCTACTCAAAATGTATGGTAGTCAAGACAGAATGCCAATGAACTCATCAATCATTTTGTAAATTAAATCAAAATCTAGAAACCCATCAATAAACTTACATATCATGTTTAAAAGACACCACACATATTATTATGAAAATGTAACCTTTAAGTCACGCAGATATAAATTTTTGGAGCCTTGATTCAGCTGTTGCCACCTTCTCTCCTGCACATGATTTCAGGCCCTAGGAAACAAAGGCAACTAACTACACTAAGGACATGTAGGTCTCCCAGATTTCTTCTTGGATGTACACTGACACCTCATGGTCATTTTAAAAACTTTTAAGGTCTACCCTTTCTTGGTTCTGCTTTTCTCTCTATTTTTAAAACTCAATATTTTGATTTTTTTTTAATGTCATATCCTCTTTAGAAATGTACAGAACATTGTTTGGTCTAGTGCCAATTTTCTCTTAATAAGAAAATACTTAGCATCCATTTTGGATGAGCAGTGGGAGGAGTCCTCCTCCAAACACTGAGCCAGTACCTCTCTCCAGCTTCAGCCCCTCCAAATTGCAGAGAAGCAACCACAGACCCTGTTAACTCCTTGTAGAACAGAGAGACCAGAAAGAAAAATCGGACAAATGTCATCAGAAGAGTGAGACTGGAAGTACTGTTCTGCAGATAACTGAAACTAGCTCTGAACAATTTTCTGGGGCTACACAGAAAGGCTACTCTTTGAAGTCCATGGATGCCTTTGTAGGTACAGACATGATTACTTCAGAATATTAACGAAATTCATTGTTTCTAGTTCAATTTATGGCACCATAGCAGTGAAGTTTATTTAGCACTGCTCTATCATAGAACACAAAGGTAAAAGGCAAGGTTCCTCCCAGATTCTGATTCTGGAGTAGGAATGTTTTTTCTTTCACTTTTCCCAACAAGTTGTCTAACTTGTATGCGAAAAAAAAAAACAAAAACAAAAAAATCCACAACCCCTCTGCCATTTTTTTTTTTTTTTAAATTTGAGAGTGAGGCAGGAGAACAAAAAACCAACCCCCAAAAAACTAACCAAACAAAAACCCCACCAAAACAGTAAACAAACAAAAAGAAAAATCCATACACCAAGAAAAAATTTTGTACCACTCTTGTAAATAGTCAAGTCACACACCATATAATCTCAAGACTGATAAAATGGCAAACTACTCTTTGCTAAATAAAACAATAAAGACCTCAACAATGAAAAATATGAGAATAATATAAATATAAATAGACCTGTAACACATATTTGCTACGGGTATTACCAGACTCTAAAATATTGTGGGACTAATTTAATCAACAATATCCATGAAATATTACTATGCACAGGAAAAAAGACTTACTCTTTGAAATACTTATCTTTACCTAAATATGCAAGACAAAGCCACTTAAAAGATATTGTTAGTACTTAACAATGAAAAGAAGCTCCATTATGTCATTTCTTTAGAAGTACTACATCATATTTCTTGAAAAGAACATCTGAATTTTGTTGTCTAAAGTATTTATTGTATTACTGAACACAATATTTAAATATTTCAGCAAGATCTGTGAGGCTTTGAGTTTTTTTTAAACAAAACTATTAAACACAAATGTGAAAAAGCGCCTTTTCCTCATGTCTTTCCTGTGCCTAAGGGAAAAGGAAAAGGTTCTCAAGTACTTAATCTTTACTTACTACAAGCTTTGTTTTACATTGCTTTTGAGCTGGAATTCCTGTAGCATTAAAACCAAATCAAGAAGAGCAAAAAGATTTACTTTCCACCCCAGAGAAACATCCCATAAACTCCTTGTCCCACAGGGCTCCTGGCTCCAACAGAGCTGGAACAAACAAACTGCCAGTCATATATTTTCCCAATACATTGCCTCCTACCCTAGCCAAAAACCAGCAGCTGAAAAGAGTATATTATTCAGTCATTACTACCAGCATCTGGTCAACAGCAAGGGAAATATCTCACCAGTCTCATCTTGAAGTACACACTTGAGAAAGAATACAATATAATGCACTTAAAGCAAAAGCTTATTTTGTCCTGCATGTGTAGATTAAAGAGCTGCTAGCAACATCTGCAGAAATGGTAGACCATACGAATTCCTCTAAGCACCCAGCTTTGTAACTCAGTCAAAGTTCAGACTCAGGTTTTCTGCATGAGGTGCAAGAATCAGTTAAAAGACCACAAGCGGAAAAAGAAAAATAGAAAAAAACCTGGCTATTACTACAACTAAGAGAAAAACAAAATTTACCTTGATCAGTTCAACTCACACTTACAGCAATTTAAGATATAACAACATGCTATTGTGTAGCTGGTACATGGAATTTTGAAATGTCAAAGAAACATGCACCATTCCGGTACTCACTACCTCAAAATAATGGAAGTGTTGGTTGGTTTGTTTTAAGGTTGGTACCTCTTTTTTGTTACTGTTGTTTAAATATCAACAAAATTATTCAGATCATCTTCAGATCAAGAAGGAAAAAAAAAAAAAAAAATCATTGAAGCTAGTGTTCACCTCCAGAAATTGGCTTAATTGCATATTAGGAACTTCATCCATACTCAGGGTATGTATCAGTACAGATTTTATCCACACTTGGTAAGGAGTTTACCTTGACCTTTAACAGTGGTAGCTTTACCTTTGCTGTTTACCTTGACCTTTAGCAGTTGCACAGGTTCTCAGTCAAAATTAAGACTTGTAAGGGGGGAAGGGAGGACAAAATGAAACAAAACCACACAAAAAAACCCCAAAACAAAACAAAGAAAACCCCACACAACACCCAAACGAAATACCTCACAACACCAATGAAAATTATGATGCTTAATCACTAGGGACCACTAGGTTACTAGTCTTTAAAGTTTATATCTAAAGTTAGCAACTTTCTGGGGCAAACAGATGCAAAGAGATTTAAAGGCAAGGTACACCCCCTCACTGGTAGCAAAGAATTCCTTATAGAGAAGGCTTTTGAATATATCAACCACAGCCCATAAAAAGTAGCTACACAAACTGAACAGTTTGGGGAGGTTGTTCTAATCAAGATCAGACAGAATTCTGTGTGCCATTTCTCTCCTGACAATGTGCATGAGTTCAGCTATCTATTCAGGTAAAACTACTAATCTATCATGAAACCCTGAAAAAGATACAGTCATCCTAATCATATTACAACTATCAGAAAGCAAACACCTCTATGGAAATCACATCAGCTACAGACACATTCAGCCAAAACAAAAAGAGTATAGTGGAACCATCTAATGCCCCTACTAGTCTCAGCAGGAATGCCTGCTTGCAAAAGAGGTCTTCAATCAATACTGGTTTTTATGATTTTGCTGCAAATGCTGCATATATATAATCAGAAATGCCCACAATCAACACCTGCAAAGCAAAGACACTGTTAAGCTCTGTGATCAAAAGGTCTTGCTGAACACCACTCATAAAGGAGATGTCTTCCAACACACCATAAGTGCAGTGCCTCCAGTAGTCTAACCCAGGCCCTGTCCATGGTACTTCCCCAAAAGCATCCCAGCTGCTAGGGGCACGGACTGTAGGGCTGGCTGCCCAAAGTCCAAACAGGACTAGGGCCATGAAAAACAAATGACTATTATGTGATTCAATTTTATAGACAGACGTGTACACATGGAGGTCTGAAACATACCTTTGCTTTGAAAGTCACATGGTTAGGGGGTAGAAATGCATAGGGAAAGGAGGATTAAATAAGCAGCAAGAAAGGTTTTAATGAACAAAGGTTCATGCCCCAACACCATTAAAGCAAAAGCTTCCAGCAACTCAAGCTATTATTCAAGACAACCTCCTCCCACCTCCTCATCCAGTAAGAGAAAGTTGTTGACTATGGAGAGAACTAAAACTACTCCTCCTACACCCAGTAGTAGTTCCTCTGCTTGGAAGTCTACCAGACTACCATGAACTTTTAGAATGCAAAGTTCTACCAGAATTGTCCTATATCATTGTTACTGCTCCCAGAACCAGGTGCTTTCAAACAGAAGTAATAGAAGCAATGCATCTTTTTATTCTAGGTAATAAGTATTACTGCTGTTGGTTTCTATGCCACAGTCTACACTATGGAGGTACAAGGAACAGGGCAAGACCACAGTCAGAGAAGACTTCAATATTCTATCCTGGTGGTAGCAATACAGAAAAAAAACATGCAGATGCTGCATCTTTCAGGGTAGAGTTCTCCTTCAACACAGAAGCAGTACAATTAAAATATAAAAAAAAAAAAAATCAGAACTGATGAATATGCAGCCTATTGATTCAAACTAGCTTTTTCAGCTTTTATTCAGCAGTTAATTGTTAAAATCTGAAGTGAAGTACACTTGCTTCTCAGGAAAATTTACTTTTGAAGACAAGCATCAAAAACTTCAACATTTAAAAAAAAAATCAAGAATCTTATCTACATATAACTGGTTCTCAATAAACAGACATGGAAAAGATGACATTTACATCTGCACTAAGGTCTTAAGATTTTTTCACTATGCTAGGCTTACATATCCATCCTTCCATAAGGGCTTTCAGCTTACCAAGAGGAATCAACAAAAACTAGCATAACACCTTAGAACTGTTTTGTACTCCTCAACAACAAGTAGCTGGTCCTTCAGCTAAGACCTACACTAAAAAGTTTTCCAGCATGCAAGCTGGAAAGGACAGTGGCTTTATACCACTAAAGTAGTTAGGCAAGTGAACTCTAACAGACATGGAGTATTGGTCAGAGTTTTAGCTTAATATACTGATAATTTTATAAGATTGCTCATCAAAAGATACCCCAAAAAGAGACATGTAATGGGATTCAGACTTTGTTTCTGTAATACATTGCACATTTTCAGATGTGAGAAACAACTGGGTTTTGATTTCAGCAGTTTTGTACTTGATCTTTACGTATGGACATATCCTATTGTTTCGAATTGTAGACTATTTCCAATAACAGTAATCTAGAATCTCTAAAGAACAGAACAACAATTAAAAAAAGCACTTTGTTTTGATGATTCTTCTATCCTAGAAATTTCAGTCAGACTGCCCAAGCAGTCATGTAACTCCGAATAATGATCTGGAATACTATACATGAATGAACAAAAAGTGCAAAGCAATATTCTAACTTTTTCAATTTCAAAGAAAAAGAGCAAGCAGGATAGGTGGAAATCACTCTAAAAATAGCAGCAATATCAAGTTTTGTCACTTGGTGGCAGCACACCAAAGAAAACCTTGAGTAAGACCACAAAGTTTCTTACTAACACATGCTCTTTTACATCCCTCATACAAGTGTTACAATTTCTGGAAGGCTTCTAGTTACTCACCTAAGTTTTAAAGGCAACTGACTTCCCATTCAAAGACACTAAAGGCTCAAAATTCAGATGCACCATCAATTTGGATTTTACCTTCTCCCCATGCTGTCAGGAAAGGCCTAGCAACACAACAGAAGACTCATTACAGTAATTTAAACTTCTCCTACCAGTATCTCTTCAGCCATCTAAAACTGTTGCCAGCACTACATATGAAAGGCAGCACCACATGAAGTAAATACCTAACAGTGCTACAGTGACAATGAACCAGAACTCAGTCTTCACTCATTTAAATAACTGATGTTAAACAAAAGTTAGATAATTATTAATTTAAACACATCGAAGAAATGTTTAAAACTACTACTACTGAAGCAGGAAGGAGACATAATGAGAACACAAAGATCTGCTGGTGTCCTCCTCCTCTTATTAATGTTGCAGGCAAAGGTGCATGTACCACAGGGGTAATGCAGGATAGCATCTTTTCACTCAAACTGATCTTATACACAGGCATTTACAAAGATGTACAAACTATCACATTTTATTTCTGTAAGCGCGTGATAAACTGCTTTATTTTGCACTGTTTGTACTCTACATGACAAATTTACCTATGGCTAATAAAAAATTGTCATATGCTATCATATCACTAACACACAAGTTGCAATGACAGATTTAGCTAATTTTCTATATATTAAATCTTGATTAGTATCATTTCAAGATTTTAAACACAATCAATTCTTAAAATGACCTCATGCGAAAGCAACTAATAAAGTCTTTATAGAACTAGGGTTTTTTGTACCATACATAAACTGATGTTATTCAAATACTTGACCTCTGGAACAAAGAATTTCAGTTCAAGATAGGCAATTGTTTTATTCAAGCTTTATGAGATTGAGTCATCACTTTAAGCCAAGCATTAGTAAACAAACTCTACATGAATCACAGAAGAGTGACTGTGGTATTTAAAAATCTGAAATAAATTCAAGTAGAAAGGTAAGTTGTCCCTCCCTGACCTGACCAAATAGCTTTTTGTTTTCTAGTCTGTATGCAGTCTGGTATGGTCCTTCAATTTGATCAGCTTTGTTAAAGCTACATTTTCATTGGGACATACATACACACACAAAACAATTCAGCCTAATGCAGCATTCCAGCAAAAAGATAAAATGGAGACCGAGAGGGAGGGGGAAAGCAAACTGAGAGCAAGCGGAGCCTGGCGGTTTGCCACCAGAGGGAGTGCGAGTCTTAGACACTTCAGCTTCCAGTGCACAGCAGGCAGGCAGCTCTGGGGCGATGGTAAACCCCTAGATAGATTTAAGGGAGGGCTGGTCCTACAAATTTTTGTTGACAAGCAGCATATAAAGGAAACAGCTGCAAAAAACCAAAGTTGTTGTTAAAAAACTGAGCTACTATACCACTTTATGTATTTATATATAGACAGGCATGGCCATAGGACAATGAACAACTTCTAAGTTTTGCCCATTTAAATTAGTAATATTAAATAAACATTTGGGAAAATGTCCTCCTGATCCATTTTCTCAGTAAACTTAATGCCTTCAAAAGGAAAAAAGGATAAAGTATCACAACATAGAGCGTGATTTTGGGTCTCACCGATATGAAAAAGGGACAAGGTGAACAAATAAGGCACTTGACCATATACACCAGCCTGTACATTACACTACACTCTCACTTCCCCTCTGCTGCTGTTCAGCGCCAAGTGTGACTTAACACACTGCATGCTCCTCAGCATTACCTGCAAAAGCAAATCCTCAGCTGAGGACTGGATAAGAGGGGAGGATNAAAAAAAAAAAAAAAAAAAAAGAACACACACACAAACAAATACTCAAGTTCCTAAGTCTCCTATCGCTGCTGCTGAAGAAGGACAAGAAGCCATTTTTCGATATATTCAAGATGTACCGGATAAGATCCAGCCAACACCAAAACTCTACTAGGCTCAGCCGATTTGAGAAGGGAAAATGTTTGCTGATTTACTCATGTCCCAGGCTGCAGAACACACACACTAGCTTTCTTAATACACTCAGAAAAGAGTCACCTATGTTTCAGAGGTACTGAAGAAGTAGCAGAGCAGGGTTACAGTACCTCAGGGTATTTTCTAGATCCAAATGGCGTAGCATTTTTCCTATGTAAAAGTAGCCTCAGGAAAATCCGAAGTCTGGCATCTTTTAAAAATTAAGTTAATTGCATTTTAGTTAGGAAAAAAATAACAACAAGAACCAAAATCTGACTGAAATACAGCAAGATAATTCTAGTTGGTGTGAGGGGAGTGAAACACTATCTTTTTTCCAGAGGAAGCAAAAGCTGGAGGCGCATACTTGGTGTTATGTGCCTCGCCTGCTTAGGACAAGTGTAAATGAGTCATACCATCTGTACGCACATTCAAAGGACAGTCTGGCAAGATAGCAGGGAGAACACAAAGCAGCATGATGCTCTGCTCTTTATGTTATGGAAGCAGTTAAACTGGGAGCATAGAGGAAGACTTATCAGTTAGATTAAGAACTACCTAAAGTAACAGAAGCTGGATACCTTATTCTCTGAACTCATAATTATTTGTAGAAGTCTAACCAGTAATCTATAGTAATACAGAGATACCTGTAGACTCACATATAGAGACACTGCAGAGACTGATTAATGCTGTATTTCATATGAATACATTTATCTCACAGAATAATGCGAGATGATCAAAGCAGAAATAGAAAGTAACTAGAGTGGAGAAGGAAGTCATTCCAGAACATCAATAATTCAGAGAGAAGCTATTTAATAATTTGTTACAGAGACAAGACAAAATGCATGAACAAAGGAAGAAAAAAACAAAACAAAAGAACTCACCACCACCAAAAACCAGAATCGACAATGTCAAGTAGCTTCGTAAACAAAGTTGTGCTGAGCAGAGTAGAAGCAATAACCACATCAGAAGAAACAAGGACCTCACAAAGACACAGTGTGACACTAACCTCAGCAAATGGTGCAGAAGTCTCATCCAAAAAGAAGATACATAGGAGTATCTGAGCAAAGGTAAAGCCACTGCCAGCATCTGGAGCCACGTGCCACAGAAGGTTGCTATTCCCAAAGCAGCTACGTGAATTTGGGACCCAAACTCATGGAAATCATAACCGAGGTGTAAAGTCTTATTATGAAACAAATTACTACTATGGTTAAAACGTGCTAAGTCTGGGTTTCTTTGATTTTCTTTTTAGAAGTTCTGGAAACTTGGAGTACATGGAAGGCTGAAGTTACTAGCATTATTTTTGTTGTAATAAAAGCAATATGTTTTAAAATACAAAACTTATAACTTTACTCTGGATCTCAGGATATGCAAGTCAGCATATTTGGTGCCTAATTCTCCCTCTTTTATATCAGATGAGAGTATTTAAATGACGGTAAAGACTATTGCAATGTGGCACAAACACATAGCTTATTTCTGATGGTTATGTTTAAACTAGGATACTTACAGGAAGGACACCAAGTTCTCCCAAAGATAGTCCTGGATACCTCAGGAGCTGGAAGGGCAAACAGACCTCCATCTGCCGTTCCAAAATCCTTGTGATAATTTGTTTATATTTTTATCAAACTTGGTAAGTGTTACATGTGTACTTAAAATGGTATCTTTCTCCTCCTAGTTTTCATGCCTTCATACAACTAAAAGATGAAAAAATTGCTCACTATCTTAAAAAGAAAATCTGATCCACTTAGGTTGGTTTATTTACCTGATCCCCCAACTTTTTTGTTGGTTAAAATCAGGCACGTTATTTCAGAGCATTCTGCAGGTTACGTCAATAACATTTAAAACTCCCAGCAGGTTTAGCACCAGGATGTCTGCCTCCAGCTATCACAGTTCACAATTAGGTACATTAACATAAAAACAGTATCATTAAAATATAAGTCCAGCTGTGCGTGGAGTTGAATTGGGGGAAGGCAAGGACATGAGGGGGTAGGAGGATGCTATGCCATACGATTTCCTTGGTGACCACCTATTTACCAAGGACTACTGCTCAGAGGACCTTCACAGGCAAAGGGAACAGTAACTAAAGCTGTTTCATTATGAATCAGCAGAACTGCCAGAGATCATGGCGAAAGTATTATACTATTTTAAATAAAGATTCAAAAATAGATTTAAGAGCACTCCTGCTGTTGGACCCTACTCAATGATTTGCTACTCAGAAAAAAGCTTTGAACTTGATCAGCTCCCAAACATAAAACAAGAGGTGAAATAACAAATCTGCAAACCTGGAGAACTGCAAATCCATGAAGCATCCCAAATATCGTAAGTGAAAACACATGTTGATCCTCTGATGATCACACTACTGTTAGAAATGAAAATTATCAAGGCAGAAGAGGAGTAAGATCCTCCAAGGATTCCAGGAACCTTTACCTACATTTTATTTCAGTGTGTGCAGATATATCTCTTCAAACAGTAACTGCAAATACAGAAAGCCATATCAACTTTAAAAATTTCTTATGATATGCCTGGGATTGACACAACTTTCAAAAAAACCCAAACTACTGAAGCTCGGATGCCATTTTTACAGTCCTCAGTTTCACTTTCATAATTCTTTTTGTAAAGTACTTCAGAAAATTCAAATTTAAAAATCTGCAATGAAAGCAAAGCAAGAAGATGAATTCTGATCTCCTGTTAACATTAAGAGGACAGATAGAAAGGTAGATAATAGCACTGCTCCTCAAGCTGAGGGAACAAGTCTTTACTTTTTCACATATCTTTTGGCAAGGTAATTATCTGGATAAAAATAAGGTAGTGTGCTATGAGTCACAGCAGTTCATATATAAATCAGCCGACCAAGAAAGTTCACAGATTCTCTTTTTAATTATTTTTTTTTTTAGGATCTACAGCTATTTTTCAAAAGCGCTGTACTTAAAATAAGACCAGAAGAGAATAATGCTTTCCAATCTGAACAGATGCTTGTCATAGTCAAAGTAGAGATGACAATTCAAGAAGTTAAGGTCATACGCATTAAAATCAAAGAAGACAATACAGGTTCAGAGCTATCCAAGTCCACTTTTGTCCACAGTAAATTATTTCTCAAAGGTTAGTTTGGTTTCACAGAAACCTCAGTGCTTGAAACTTAAGCAGACTGAAGAGTTAAAATCCCTCAGATTATTACTATGGAACAGTGACCTTCTTGTAGATAGTTGTCACATATTTTAGAACATCCATGCAAAAACAATAGTTAAAAGTGGGTACTGGACAGAGGGAGGAAAGCATGATATAGCTTAGGTAACTTCCAAGGAGGAAAGATTAGACTTGATGAATAGTATTTATAGGATAGCAGGATGGCACCTGCTGAGGAAATTTTACACCAGCATATCACCTTTAAGAATCTGACTTTTAATTCACAGGCTTTAATCATCACTATTTAATTTCTAGGTGTTGGAATTTTAACATTTCCAGTCAATCTAATATGACGGAGGGAAAAACAAGAAGGGTTAGGAGCATTTTAGAAAATACTGCAAACCTACATGTCCTTCAGAAAAAGATAAAACATAAATCCTATTTCAAACAAAAAAAAAATACATATTTGTGAAATTAAATTAAGGGACAGGCATAACAAGAATGCCTACTGGAAACATCCAGTTCTAACTGGCACTAACTGACCAATTCAACATAGGTTAAAACTTCCAAATAGATACATCCCCCACCTTCCCAGAAAGGAAAGCAATACCCTTCAAAATAGTATTTTTAGAGTAATGTTTGAAAGCAAAAATAGAAGTGCATTCAAATGACATCACTGGATCTTTAATGAGGAAGTGCTACTGCTGTAACACTTACAGACTAACAGTGCACATGTCCTTCTCTACTACCAGAGTAGCAACCCAAGTAGCAGCTGTCTTCTTAATCCTATTGACTATGTTTTCAAAAGGCCATTTAAAATAGAGGCCAAAAACCCCCCAGTAAAATATATGGAATAATCAGCTAAGGACCTTCTTCCTCCAGGGAAGAACTCAATTGCCTGGACAGGATGTACAGCCCAACGGCCAAACATCTGCTTTACCTGCACTCTGCCAATTGTATAAAGCTTAAGTCATGACTGTCACTCCACATGAACGCAAAAGAAAAACTGGCATTGCTACCTGCCATGCACAAATGCAATAGCTGATTCCACTACATCAATACAGCCTGCAAGGGGAGGAAAGTCAGGTGCCTCTCCGAGTGCCAGAAGCCTATCATCTTCTCTGTCTGGCCAGAGGACTGTTGTGCCTAAGTGCACAACCTTAACATTCAGCAGGATGTGGTCATTACAGGAAAAAGGACTTTTGAAAGGCAAATTAAGGAGTAAAAAACTATTTTTAAAAAAGTAACATTTCACAGACCATGGAATACTGAAAGGGGTGTGAAAAAGACAGGTTAACTGTTACAGATAAACCTACCTGCACACTGGACACACACACTCAGAAAAATTCATCCCAATTAAGTAATGCCATCAATCTAAAGCTGATCATTTAAACCAAATTAAGCCTTGATCATTTATAGTTAAAATGGCAGTACATTGCTTAAACAGAACTGACTTGCAAAGTACATTTGGTTACCTGCAAATGCTCTTAAAAATAAATAAAACAACCCAGATTTTTTTCCTTGACAGACAGGAACCCAAGGAGAAGTGTGCAACATGAAAATGTAATGTTTTTCACTTCTTCAGGGGTGAGTAGGACAGAGGTCAGATGGGAAAAGGCTGGGGGGAGACAATCTTCCAAACATGGAACCAAAAAGCACCTGCATTAAACAGCGTGATCCAAAACATTCAAAATCAGAGACAAAAGAACTACTCTATAATAGGAATATCCCAGCAAATGTACCACATTTCTCCACAGCAGCAAAGCAGCACTGCAGCAATATCTCTGCCCTCCATCCTAAGTTTAAATCCTTTCACAGGGAAGAGAGAAGCAAGGTATCACTAAACACTTGCAAGTAATACACTGCCTCACCAGGTACACTCCTCTTCAGAACAAAGACCTCACTGCTTTACTAACACTTTTTCAACTAATTTCTGCCTGTGTTTAGATGAATGGCAGACCCTGCCAAATCTAAGTGAATTATCTAAGTTTGTAGTTTTGCTTTTCGGATGCATTTGAATAGCACGCAATAACCTTTACAACAAGTTAACTAACTTTTATTACTCTTGCTATACTTCCTAATTTATTATTTTATCAGGGTATTTAATAAAAACAAAACATAATAAAATACTCCAAGTTGTTTCAAATGACATGGGCCAATAATTATAAAGTTTCCAAAACTGTCTCAAGTTAAGCAGTCGTATGAAGGAAATACTATAGACAGTTAGCAAGCTTAATCAATCACTTTGGGTTGCTCACAAAATCTACCCAACTGCTAGGATTAGTACAATTCTGTCAACTTTACTTCCTAAGAGCAGCTTTTCTTTTCCCCAGCTGCTTCTGGTTTTCAACACTGAACACATCGAGTAATGAAATAATTGTAAAGAAAATACCATTTGTTCCAGAAAAGGCTACTGTTGTCTAACGCCATTTTCAGTGACCTTTCACTTGTGAAGCAGTGAATTCAGTCCTTTGGCAACAAATATATACTTCTTAAGCACTAACTTCTTTAATTCTTCGAACACAAATAGATCCTATACTTTGATCTTAACAAGTTATACTTGTATTTCTCTAATGTAATTTAAATTAAAAATTCCTGTCCTGTTCTCTACATCCCGAAGCTAAGCATTCCCTCAAAGTTCCCACACTCCAAGCCAACAAACCACACTGAAAACAGATTAACCTTTTGTCTAGTCTTATCACTGAGAACCTCTGTACAACATAATACAAAAAGCACAACAGAAAGTACTCCATATCACTCATAAGGTAGGGAATGTTAAATACAGAATAGCAAAAAATACTACAAATGTAATTTAATTTGTGTTGATGAACCTGATTTTTAAACACTAATAGCTACGTAATACAGGTGCATACTTTTAGTAACTTATTTATTTCAGCATAGCAAACACGACTGTCTTCTCATATTCCCTCCTTTTACAAAGAAAATTTAGAATCATAGATACTTAGGTAAGCTCTCTCAAATAGCAAACTACTTTCCTTATTAACACCTTGCCAAATACTTCTTCATTAAATGTCTATCAGTCTGGCTTTCCCCCCCATCCCAGTGTTCATTTGTTTGTTTTTTACACTTTTGTCACCCACGTGGGTTTTGACACTTACTAGAAGCAGCACTAACACCAGCCCCAACACCTGCTCTACAGCTCACAGCAGAGACAGATGATCTACTCATGAGGCAGCACCAGAATCACTGCCTCAGACTTTATACAAATATAAAAGAAAAAGATGAAATATAATGGCGTTGATGAGCAGTTTCAAGAACAAGTGTAACAGAGGGTGTAACCTGACCTTCACCAAGTCTTCCCTGCTTCTACAAAAACAGAGGGCTAAGGGCTCTGCCTCAAATCTTCCATATTCTTTGCTTTTTAGCTCAAAATATTTATAACAAAGGTATCTTGTAACAAACATAGGTGATTACAGACAACTGTTTGTGTAGGAATTAAGTGCAATTTTATTATACTCTCTTTTTCCAAGGTAATTATTCCCAGTGCATTCTTAATAGTCAAAACATGCCATTTTTTTTAAACCAAGCTTTGTCATTTAATCATTGTTTAATCCAGAAAATTAAACCAGAGGCAAATGCATGAATAGCCTCATCCATTACACACCGAATTAAGCAGCTTTGCAGAAGGATCACACTGGCAAACAGAACCAGTCCATCTCCACAAGGGTTTTCATTAATGGTGATACAAAACGTTCCTACCTGCTGATAAAAGTATTTGCGCAACCAATGCACTTATGTTGTGATATCCATACAACCATATTAGGTGATATGTGAAATATAAAACAGTAAGTTTAACTACTGTTTTATATTTCCATTTCCCATAGAGCCAAGATTAAAAATTAAAATTAAAAATTTTCTTCCATTACCAAAGACTTCAATTTATTCTTAGACTGACATGCTTCATTCATTACAACTTGTAGAGAACTGACCAATTACTATTTTAGTTTATTTCAACTTAGTCATTTTAATATGAGCATATTTTCTTATTAGGTATTTCCCTACCCCATCATGTATCTCTGTGCAAGGAGATAGAGGGATCACTAGTCACAACAGGCATGACTCCAAGCTGTCACTGGATGGTGTCCAAGAATTAGAGCTGTGCATACAGAAGCATACAAGGGAGTTAAGAAGTTGAAGGGGTTTCTGTCCATACATGCCTCTATGAGGAAAAAAGCTGCAGCCAAGTTCACACTACTTTTGGCATACAGTTTTCAGGTAACTGGACTACCTGAACATGACCTTACACTTTCACAGTAACCTCCTGAGAAGAGAAGGAAGGCAAGTGAGTCTTTCTGATGTCATTTTCAGAGCTCCAGTTGTTTTACATAGCTGTAAAACTGAGTAATAGAGCACTTGATCAGCCTAAGAGAGGAGCAAAACACCTTTAAAATGCTGCAGGAAACCGGCACACAGTCGTCATATAGAAGATGGGAAGAAGCTGTGGGTCCTGAAAGGCAGTGCATGTAGTAAACAAGCATGTTACAGAACTTTTCTTGTTTCAGTGTTTTCACAGCCACTGTAAGTCATCAGGAGATGTTATAAATAGAAGCAGACATACTTAAGACCCTAAGTTCTCTCACTATTAAAGAGGAATTCACAACCTCACTCAAACCCCAAAATAACCAGGAACCAGACAAGAAAGTTAAGCATGTTGCTGAGTTTCAAAACACATTCTAAGTTGTTACAGGCCAACAGCATTAAAGTTACCTTCCCTGACAAAGAGGTCCAAGGCAGACCACACTTAAGCTCCTCCACCTGTCTTCTGTGATTACAGGACTTCCATCACAAAGAAAGATATTAGAGTAAGTTTATGTAAGCCAAAACACTCCTTTCTAGTTTCTACTTAGGACAACTTTCAAGGAACTACGTTGCAGTCACATGCTAACCTAAATAATTAGTCTTTCCCCTCCCTTTTCACCACTTCGTAGAAGAAAATAAGCAACTGCTTAAGTTCAGATGCAACCCAGTATCAAACCACAGCTTTAGGCAGGAGATTAGAAGCCAGTGAGTTCCATCATTATTGTTAGAAAATTTGCAAATTAAAAAAAAAAACAACAACAACTAGGAGCATGGCATTAAACTCCAACCTAAAATTATGAAACTCCTACCCTTTCATGAAAATTTACCTACTTCACACTACTTAAAAGATCAGGTTTAACTCAGGAGACACTCCAGTTCTCACATACATGCAGTCCTACCATACACTAGGAACATATTAGCATTCAGTAATTCATGTACCTGTATTTCCTTCTCCTTTCTATCAGCTGAAAATGTTGACCTTCACTGAGATAATTTACAAATCCCATAATTAGCACAGTTTTAGTTGTTAATTAACCTGTGAAAAGAAGAGCATAGTAACAACAAAAACATATCCTGATGTGTCTGTACAGAACCTCGCTTGTTTTATGGGTTGTTTTTTAATTTATCTAGTGAAAAGAATAAGAGCGTGCAAATATACACCAAAGCAGCTGCCACCTCACTTCTGCAGCCACACTATACACTATGCTATATAAGAACTTGGCATTTTGAACAGGTATCCTGTGAAAATGCATTGCTTCACAGCCATGCACTCCGCACAAGAGCAGGTCATGAATTCTTGAGGTCCATTACACCGTCCCAACAATTCCTCCTCTTTTCAATTATGCATCCTACCATTACATTTTTCACCCTGGCTTTACAAGTTCATTTTGTTAGTTTAACACAAGTCAGTGGTGCCAGGCAACATAAGGGAAGCACCACGGGGCACTACAGTGATGATACCATGCATTTCAGCAGAGGTAATAAGGGCTCCCATAGTGCAGAAGGCTGAACCCCAGCAGGCATTTCCAAGATCCTCTCTGCAGGCACATTCTCTCTACCTTTGGGTTCAGTTGACTGTGGCCAACTGCTGCCACAAGACCAAGCCTCAGACCTAGAAAATGTAGTTCTGCTTGTGGTCATTCATGAGGCAAAGAGTCAATTTTCTAAAGAACTTACTCTGGAACAACAGTTCCAAAATGACTTTGCATATCTAACCAGCACTGAGGAGAGTACTGATAATACTGGTATGGCAAGCTGCCAGAGAAATGGAGCTGAACTTCTCTGACAGTCTCCACAGACACCACTGGGATTCCTATTCCTCCTGCCATTTGAAGAGATAGTATTTCTTTGGCTTATATCAGTACCAGTTAAGAACTTCATAGAAGGAAGCGTATCTCACTGCTTCCCATGTAAGGGGTTGGATGTTGAGACAGGAAACCAGTGCAATATCCTAAATGCTTACAGTATTTTCTGGAGCCATTGCAACAGCAAAAGTGAGCCTTCCTGATTAAGCTTAGGTTGAAAACTGATGATTTAATCAACAGCTTTTTAACACTCAGGCTGATTTTTCTACAAAATTTATCTACCTACTGCTTGTGGGCTCAGACTCACAAACCACGGTACTTCTACTTCAAGGCTTGTAGTTATTCTTCAATTTTGTGTGCAATACATTTAATACTTTAATGATTACTAAAACAGTTTTAAGATACGCAGAGCATCATAGGAATTTTATCAAGGTCCAGATGAGGAAACCTCACAACTACTCTGTTCACATCCAAAGTATGAAAATTATCACTTTTTAAAGCAATTATGGCTTCTTAAATGTTGAGGCTTAAAAAAAAAGCCAATTACAATGTGCAAATTCAAAGTCCTTTCAAAAATAAAAGATGTGGCTGCAAGCAACTATATTTGCCCTTCCAAAATGACAAATTCGATATACTTAACCGAAAACCATTTTTTGTGGCTCTAGGTCTGGAAAAACAGTAGAAGGCACTCTCTTCCATATATGATTCAGAGTGTTAGTCTGAGATTACAGATACTGGGAAAGTCCCATTCATTCCTCTGCTGCAGAAAGATGTAGCAGGCAGAAAAATTAACTAATCTTGAAGTCACTGCAAGCAGAGCTCCACAGGGTAGCTGGACACCTGTT
Organism: Galbula dea; assembly: GCA_013399015.1. Classification (NCBI taxonomy): domain Eukaryota; kingdom Metazoa; phylum Chordata; class Aves; order Piciformes; family Galbulidae; genus Galbula; species Galbula dea. Next base: position 4,250,208 of record VWZX01007020.1, on the reverse strand, counting down.
GTGTTTTGGATGATCCTTGACTATGAAGGTCTGAAGTTCAACAGAAAAAGAGCTTTGCTGTTCACCAGTATTGACAGTCTGTGATACCCAATCATTTTTGTTCTCACTCTCACTAGTGCTCTATAAATCTCTTCTTCACCTTTCTTTTGGTCTCATGAAGACCTTCAAAGAACTTCTCTCTTGAGCTCTATTTCTTGCAGATCAGCTTCACTATTTACACCCCTGACTGCAATAATTATTATTTGTTAAACCTATGATAAAAAATACAGACAAATGTCTACGGACAAGTCATAAAATATTACTTATTCTTTACTTTAAAAGTTCTATTTTGATAGACTTCTCAATCTGTGAACTAAGTAGCATAAGATCACAGAATGTTAGGTAGCTGGAAGGGACCTCGAAAGAACATCTACTCTAAACCCCCTGCCAGGGCAGGATTCCTTAGACCAGGTCACACAGAAGTGTATCCAGACAGGTTTTGAATATCTCCAGAAAAGAAAACTCCACAGCCTCTCTGAGCAGTCTGTTCCAGTGCTCTGGCACCTGAACTGGAAAAAATTTTATTCTTGTTTTCACATGGAACCTCCTATGCTTCAGGCTACAGCCATTGCCCCTGGGCTTCACTGAGAAGAGCCTGACCCCATCCTCCTGACACCCACCCTTCTTGTACTTAAAAACATAGGTGAGGTCACCCCTTAGTCTCCTCTTCTCCAAGCTAAAAAGACCCAGCTCCCTCAGCCTTTCCTCAAAAGGAAGATGTTCCATCCCCTTCATCATCTTGGTGGCTCTACGCTGGACTCTTTCCAGCAGTTCCCTATCCTTCTTAAACTGAGGCACCCAGAACTGGACACAATATTCCAGATGCAGCATCACCAGGGTAGAGTAAAGGGGGAGAAGAACCTCTCTCAACCTACTAACCACACCCCTTCTAATACACCCCAGAATCCCACTGCCCCTCCTGGCCACAAAGGCACACTGCTGGCTCATGGTCATCCTTCCATCCACCAGGACCCCCAGATCCCTCTCCCCTTCACTGCTCTCCAACAGCTCAGTCCCCAACCTATACTCATACATGGGGTTGGTCCTTCCCAGGTGCAAAACTCAACACTTGGCCTTGTTGAATTTCATTCAATTTCTCCCTGCCCAACTCTCCAGCCCGTCTATGTCACTCTGAATGGCAGCACAACCTTCTTGTGTCTCAGCCACTCCACCCAGTTTAGTGTCATCAGCAAACTTGCTGAGAGCACACTCTGTTCCCTCATCCAGGTTGTCAATGAATAGATTGAAAAGTACTGGTCCCAGTACTGACTGACCCCTGAGGGACTCCACTAGACACAGGCCTCCAACTAGACTCCATCCCATTGACCACAACTCTCTGACTTCTGTCCTTCAACCAGTTCACAATCCACCTCTCTACCTGATCATCCAGACCACTCTTCCTCGCAAGGATGCTGTGGGAGAGTGTCAAACTTTGTACTGAAATCAAGATAAACCACATCCACTGCTATACCATCATCTATCCACGTGCTTGTGCGTGGAAAGCAACAAAACCAACATCATGGGGTAGGAATGGAAGAAGTAAATAATGAGCTGGGTGGTTACTATAGAACCAAGAATAATGCAGGACAGTAATGGCATTTGCAAACTTGCAGGTGACAGAGGTGAGAAAAGGTATTGTTCTACAAGTTCTCTTCAATGATAGAACACTTAAAAAAAGCAACAGATACAACAGAGTTGTAAAACAAAGTACTGCTACTGGAACTGAGACAGAAGCAAAGGAAATGAAAGCTATCAGGCAGTACCAATACGAGGTTCTGATTTGGCAGAGACTGCACAGCAACACAATATTAAGTCTAAGATCTCTTTCTATTCATCCTCACGTTTCAGCAAACATAGCAAGACCTGAACAGAACTCTGCAGTTACAAAGACACAGAGGGGAGGGGTAAAGAATTCCATTAAAGTGCTATTTCTGAAGTGTCCTTGCACCAAGGCTTTACTAATTCAAAAAAAATGAGCAATAATGTAACCAGAAAAATAATTGTTAGCATTTTGTTTTCCTTCATCTGCTTATTTTATGTGTGCTTTTCCTTCATTTTAACCTACCAGCAATACTTTGTGGGGTGACACTGGTGAGAGAATCAAGTGTTAGCAGAGGCAGAGAAAAAGCAACAGACAGCACAGAGATCTGAGGCAGAAAAAAAGAACTTGAGTTCTCAGGACAAGAAAGACTTTGCATAGACTACCTGCCCACTCTCCTGAGCAATGCATAGAAGCAGCAGGTGACCTAACGATGGGACAAGGAAAGAGAATACCAATTACCCCTAACATTAAACAAAACTGAGTCTGCAGAGAGGGATTTAAATTACTACACAAAGCATTATTTACAGAACTTCCTGAAAGCATTTTTGTTTCCCACACCCCTCAGTTCAGCAGTCCATGACTCAAGTAGGTCCTTCAACTATGAGACGGGTAAATCCTTGGTGTCTTGTACTGCTTGTTGCTGGATGACAAGGCTCTTGAATGGAAGTTCAACTTCCTAGCAGTTGGAGATACCAGTATAAACGGAGCTATCAAAACGCAGAGAGCAAACAGTAAAAGCTTGAAACAAAACAGTGAATTCTTCATAACCACAAGAAATTCTGTAAATACTGAAAAAGCTCATTTTGGCCTCAAAGCTTTAGCTAGTGCAATTTCATTCTCATTTTGTTATGCTGACTAGAATCCTTGATTGTGCCCCCTTCTCTTCATTCAGGTGATCTACTTTCACTTTGCTTTCTTCTCTGCACTGGATGGAATTGCAGTACAGGACTTCAGCACAAAGTGAGAACGAACTTCAAGTATGATCGCATGATTACAGAATGACCAAGAATAACTTAAAAGCAAATGCTCATCAGCTGGAATTAGGATGGTCATTAAGTGACAATTCATTGTTTGAACATATGGAAACATTAAGCATTTAGGATGGCATCACAAGAATTCAGGACACAGTTAGAAATAACTATACCCCAAACCCCACTGTTAGAATAGGCAGACCTTTGCGTTGCACTTCTCAAATTCCTATGTAGTTTCAGTGATTTAGTGTGAAAAATACTGCCCTAAATAGGGAGGTTTAGTCATGTAAACAAAAATCTACATATACTGTTCACTCAATTCACATACATACATTACTGTAGAAATAACCAATGAAAATCTAAGATTATATTCAATCCATGATAAAGAGCATTTCATTATGACAGAAGTCATTAGGTGCTTCAGCTGACAAGTAGTTCCTCAATCTAAAAGGATGCTAGATGAACCATTTTGTCCCTCTTGTATTTGCATATCACTGCTGGTGCCTCCTCTAACTCTCTGCACCTACTCAGCCGGCTGTAAGTCTCATCTTCCTTCCTCTCCCAACTACTTAGTCCCATCACTCTAGTACTAGCTGCAGTTTTTATGGTGAAATGGGGTCAGTGCTGTATAATTCATCAACACCTGAACTATCACAACTGAATTAACATGGTTAAACTGGTATATTCTAGCTGGCAAGACTGCTGGTGTCATTATGAATGAGAGGAAGAATAACACTCCCTGATATTTTGGAGCTTAAATACTAAGATTCTGTCTTCATTTGCAGAAAGCATAACACCTTATTTCAGGTGCATCTTCAAATGCCAGATTAGAACTTGTCCTTCATTGGTGGTGGTGGAGGACAACAAAACTCCCAAGAATCAGCACTGTAAACTCCCAGCACTTAGCAATGGACTGCTTTTTTTTTTTAATTGATGATAAATGTTTTGTGATTAGTATTATGATACAGGTTATTTAAACACAAACATAAGTAACTTTCAAACAGTTACTCATTGTAACTAAGGCAACAAGTCTCCCACTCAATTTCCAGAAATAGGATAGAGGAACAGAGGTAAGAACAAAATTAAAACTTGGCAGGAGCAAGAAAACAAATTATCAGACATTAGTTTGACCTCAGAAAGGCTCAGCTGACTAGAGAGAAATAGAAGGTACAGCAACCGAGAAACAAACTGGCTGATAAAGATGAAGTTGAGGATAACAAGTGTAATATCAAAGATATTTCATTTCACAACCCATTTCAGTGAGTGGAAACAATGACAGAAATTTGGGAATGTACAATCCACAACAGATAGCAGATCACTAGTTCAGAGTCTCAACAGCTACTAGTTTCCTACAGGAATCATTGACTTTTTTGTAGGTGCTAAGGCAGTCACTTGTGCATAGGCAAGCACACGTTTGTCTCATTTCTTTCCCACCGATATTTGCCTCCAAGTAAGGGTCACAAGCCTTCAAAACACTATCTATTTGAATAGACCTTTATAACCTTCACAGAAGGCCACAGAGTTAACAGGATCTGCCATAAGAATCTGACTGCAGAATCAAGGCTTGCTTTGTTTCTCCCTCACCTTTTTTTTTTTTCCTTTCTTAAAAAAAAAATAAATAATAAAATAAACGTTTATTTTCCTGACAACTGCTTGTTCACAAGTCAGAAGTTCCTGAGTTATCATCAGGGAATCTGATCCCCCAAAAGGAACATGTGGTAGAACCAGGCTCTCTCAACACATTCGAATGGAAAGGCTGGTAATTACTTTGTATAACAAGATAAACTGAGTTCAAGTTACTCAAAGTTTTCCACCAATTAAAGAAACTTATCTTTTCAGTACATGTGAGCTCTTAGCCTGAGAACATCAGAATTAACAATAAGACTTAAGGTGTCTTGATAACTAAATTAGGAAGTTGTAATACTTATCCTGTATACAGTTAAAACAGGTTAGATGCAAATTTTGGGAAGAATGTGTGATAAAGAATAGAGCACCAATTCCCCATAATAATCTGGGGGTTTTAAAAGCACAGTAACTTTAAAGTAACTTCTAAAAAAAATAAACACATCTTATTAGTCTACATCTGAACAAAATTTGCAGAGCAATACCATGTAATTCCATTCCCACCATAACCCTCCCTCATCGAACAGCAGCAGCTCCTTTTCATCACCACAGGAGACCATTCCTCCTCTTAGTGTGACAAGGAACTAGTTGGGGCATTTATTCTTGGCATGAATTCTAAGAGAATGAAGTCTAACACTGGCAGTAATGAAAATAGCAACCATAGAGGCATTCAGAGTGTTCACTATGACAGTGCAAACATTTGTTTAACTGCCAATTGAACAAGATCCATCTTAGCCAAGAGAAAGATATAAATGGGCAATAAAGAAGTCAGCGCTCTCACTGTTCAAGGACTTTCAAGATAAGTGGTCACTCTAATATCTGATGCAGTTTTTCATATGCTGATACTTTCCACCCACATCTGACTTCTGGGAATAAATATGTTGCCTCAAGCATAGTCTATCAGTTATACAGAAAAATCCCATGGAAATTTCTTTCAAATGTCCATTATCATGACTCCTAAGATTTCTTCAAATTACATATTTAAGGTTTGGAGAAAACAGAAAATGCACAGTTGAATCTATGATCTACTGAAAAGAACCCAAAGCTTTATCAATACAATGATGCTTCATCCAATGAGCTTTGCCATGAATAGTTATACATATAAAGCTGCAAACTTCAAAACAAAACAAAACAAACAACAAAAACCAGCCAGTTTTGATCAGAGCTTGATGCATTTCAACAAAACTATACTGTAACATAGGCTTATGCTAGCCTAAAAGATAACCCATAGGCACTTATGCAGGTAAGGTTTGGAAGAGAAAAGCAACCAGTCCCTCTGTTGTCAGGCAATCCAAATTTCACCTACCCACTAAGAAAAACTTGTTAGGTGTAAGAGAAACTAACTTGAACCCCTTTAAAGAAAGAATTCACCTATTCTGGAACACAGCTAACATACATAGAAACTCTTGACTGAAGAGAAAAGAAACAGAAGACACTTAATCTTTCACAGTTAGCTATGCAGAGTTGAGATGGCTTTTATAGAGGAGACTAAGGCATACCGCTACCAGGACTCACAAGCAAGCTACCCCTTTTTCTTCACCAAATCAAGTCCTTCCCCCCCACTTTCAAAAAAAAGTCTGACAAAACACCAGTGTACCTTGACCTAAACTTTGTTTTCCATGCAGTTTCCTACAGGAGAGTACCACAGTGTTTCAGGAAGAAACAGACTTTTACAGCCTCCCTCTTACTTGACATTTTAGCAGTTCCAGCAGCTTCTCATCTACAAGAACCTGGTATATAAGCACCAATCTATGAAGACAGTACAAAGGCAAACAAACTGAAGAACAAATACCTTAATTGTAAGATATGCTTATTATGTTTTTCATCACTACCTTGAATGGCTTAACCTTCGTCGACAGAATTTCCAGATTTGCTTCCTCCATTTTTAAACATGTCCAGCCAACACTGCACAACAAACCAACAGCAAAAAGAACAATCTGCAGCTTCTAACTTCACAGTTGAATGATTTCTTTCTATCCCACAGTTAAAGTTTGCTATTGAGCACTACAGGTATCCACTCTGCTCAATGTATTTCAGTTTTTGCAAATATGGCTTATGAGTTTTTTCAACACTTAAAATACTTTGGAAGCAAACTTAAATCACTTCTGAAAGCACAATGTACACCTCCAATTACTTCAATACCTTGACAGACATTCCAGCCTTCTGGGACTGCAAAGGAATAAAGCTAAAGCAGTGTTAACAAAGATTTGCAGAGAATGCTGTTGCTGGCTGCTTGCTGAACTCAAGGAAAGGCCTACTCTTCTCAGTGTTTGTAAAACTCTATTGTTAAACATATCAAATCAGCCTCCAAAGACAACCACATAACTGACCTTCGCAGACCCACAAAGTATCTGTATAATCAAAGTTTTGTTTATCAGTGTACTAAGTAAATTAAATTAACTGCAAGTGGAACTGAGATTTCACTCTCTGACCTCAACCAAGAGCCTCAGAGCAGAACCTCTCACCTCCCTGTAGGTTCTCAAGTGCTGCTTTTATGCTAACTTGCAGTAACTTGAAAAACTAACTAAATCAAGTGTAAGAAGATAGGCAGCTGCTTGTAAGCCCTAAGACTGCCTCTCTCCAACATAATCCTGGCATGTAAATAAGTAACACAGAGCCCTTCTACATTATCAAAGAACAAAATCAACAGGTTCGTGTTGATTTGGAGAGAAAAAAGTACTGAGAATTACATTAAAGTAATATTTTATTTAGTAGAATTTTTGTTCCAGAAACTTATTAATCTGTCTGACTGCTGTAGAAGGAAACTAGTAAACCACTTCCCTCTTTCACATTAGCTGAATAGTACAAACAACAGAGCAGCCTTTACACTCCCCTATTAAATGCAGCCACTACTGAAGAAAGACAGACTCACTATAGGGACTACAGACACACATGACAATTTACTTTATCCTAAACGAATGCATCTTTATGAAGCAAAATATATGGTCAAGCAAACAAGAAGCATGTTGCATGAAATACTGAAGATGAACACCTCTATTTCATATAGCACCACAGGTTGTTTTTTATGATGTGCAGGTGGTGGTATAATCTTAGCACAGCATCTACTCCTGAAGTCAAGACATATTGCAGGGTACTGCACAAGAACACTGACCTGGAGGAATTCTCTGTAATTAGCAACAAAAGATATTTCATGTTAATGATTCCTCATGATTTTTTGCATCCTTAAATAAATACATTTTAACAGAATGCAGTTTGCAGTAAACGTTTTATCAACCAACTGACACTCATCCAGCAGAAATAGAGCTGCTGCTAAAAATTACTCCCTCTACAAAAGCCCCTTCAAAACCAGCACTCCCCTCCCTCCCTCCTTTCCCTGCCCCTGCCAACCCCTTTTAGATGAAAGAATCCTTCAATTCCCAGTGTATCAGTACATTTCTACAGCTCCATGAAGCCTCTGAAAAAAAAAATCCACCTCACACTTCTGAATTAAAGCTGCATTACAATAGAAGCCGAGAGCCTCACAGGCATTTCTGTCAGACCAATGCTCCCACATAGTTCAGTACTTCACCTCAGCATCAGTCAATAGCAGGATTCTTCCCAGAAGGAAAGCTCTGAAACACAGTACTTCCATGTTAATATAATCATGATGGGGCCTTTGCAAGATATTTTATGATTACTTGCAGAAGAGTTGTATTTCTTGGTTTTAACTGAAGAGCTTATTTAATAGGAGATGAACAAGTGTTCATTTTTGTGGAGAGCCTCCCATCTAAGAACAGTAGAGAAGCCTAAAAAAAAACCCCCTAACTCAAAGACACTAAGTGTATTTTGATTCCATAGTCGTTGCTCATTCATACATGCGAAGTTCCAATAAAAAAAAAAAAAAAGCGACTTCACTAAGTTTACATACAACACATCAGGACATAACAAACTTAGCCCCATACTGCTAAACATCTTTAGAACAAAATCCCAAGGCACTATGCATCCTAAGTGTAAAATGACAGGTATACACAAACTGATGAAAGGACTAGCAGGTAATGATGAGCTGGTTCTGATCAGCATAACCAACAGACACAAGATACCAGTTGCCTAACCACTGCCAAGTTTCTAGGTGGGTTTTTTTTCTGTGGTTTCTTGGTGGAGGAGTGGGGTCTCCAAGCATTACAATTATCTTAAGGAACAATATCAGAGACCAACAACAGGGTGTACGAGCTGTTAACAGAGAATTTGGTCTAGTGTAAATGAAAACACAAGAAAATGTTTTCTAGCAAGCATCTTTTTACACGCGGCAAACTGCCAGAACAGACCCTCCCACCTTTGTATCTTGATACTGCACAGGAGACAATAGGTAGGACAGGGGAGACACCAAGAAAGGACAGAGCAGCGAAGACAAGTATTTTTCATATGCTGGGATGGAAACCGAAGAGTCTAGCAAACAAAGAAGGGTGTGATGCGATGAAAGCAACAAACCATTAAAGGCATAAAAACCCTTCTGCTTGTCAAGACCACAGAGAAGAAAGATACAGCAGGGGAACAAAAGATTTAAAGGCCTGAAAGGGAAAGGTGGTGCGAGAAGAGAGAAGCAGGCAGCTCTCGGGCACGTGAAACTGCCAACGGCAGCACTGCCTCGGTCCGGGTCCGGGAGGAGAGGCGCCAGCTCCCGTTCCTGGGTATGCCGCCTTCCGCCGCGGCTCCAGAGGCGCCGCAGCCAGGTGTCTCCAGATCGATCCCCTCGCCCCGGGCAAGTCCCTCAGGCCCAGGCTCCCTCGCGCTACCGCAGCAGCTACCAGAGACCTTTCCCTTCCTAGAACACAGCCACAGGGCAGGGCTGGCCCGGGGAGACCCCCCAGACTCCCTCGTCACTCCTCCCGAGCCTCCCTGCACGGCAGGAATCCGCGACTGGGGCAGCCCAGCGCGGACTGGGCGCCGACCCTCCCTCCTCCCTGGAGCCGGCCCGGCCCGCCGCCGCGGCGGCGGGGAGGGCATGGGGCGGGCGGGATCCTTCAGCCACCTGTTAGGCCCGATACCTGCGCGGGGCGGCGGCTCCCGCCCGCCCAGCAGCGGCCACGGAGGGAGCAGTAGCGCCCGCATTGGGCGCACACAGCACCTCCCGCCACCGGGAGGGCGCCACCCAGCCCCGTCCCTACCGGGCCGCGGCAGCAGCCATGCTGCCTCCCCATGCCCGCCGCCTGTCACACACACGCACAAGCACACCACAACGCGGAGGGGGCGGGGAAGGGCGCGCAGCCGCCGCGCCTGGCGGCATCGGGAGAAGAGAGGATAAGAAGGGAGGGGAGATGCGGGTCGCAGCAGTCAGCTCCCTACACCCACCTGCTCGCGGAGTTTGAGGAACACCATGGCGAGGGCGCCACACCAACCGGCCGCCTCTGGCCACCAGCAAGTCGGCTCC